>KQ962472.1:0-62409 GCA_001563735.1 Leucoagaricus sp. SymC.cos
AAATAAAAACTAGATTGAGTCAGAATAATAAAGATAGAAAGAGATTGCTTAGAGAAAAAAGGGTTATGGACAAAGAAGTTGTTTTTTTTTAGAGTATAGAAAACTTAGAGATTAAAATAAAGTATTAATCAGTAAAGTTGAACAAGCCATGCTTATTAAATTGCATATTGCTGTCCTGCTACACAGCTCCTCTAGTACTGTTTTTATAGTTAGTGTTCTTGATCCCAGTAAGAGATCTATTTTCAGAGTCAAGCCCAGCCTATGCCTTAGCTCTACTCTTATCACAAACTTTGATATTTTTGTGTTTTTCCATATTTATAAGTAGAGGTGTTAGGACTTGTTAGATTATCCAACAATTGCTGTGAGTTGATGGCTACAATAGGAGAAACATGCAGTTAATTACTTGAAGACTTGAAAGTATTGTTAATGGACTGAGTAAGAGTCTGAGTGAAGTGAGTGAGATCAAGTTGCTAGATGCTAGAGTTGAACACAGGACCTTGACTTATGATAGTAGGATTCAAAAGAGAAGGCAGTAGAGTAAGATGAGCAGTTTTGTTAGTAAATATAGAGCTAGAAGGAGCAGGAATAGAGAATGTGGCTATTGGAGATTGAGAGATAGATGTAGAAAAAGCAGCAGAAGAAGAAGCATAACATTTCTTATATGTTGTAGCATTCTGTACAAGGACTTGTCCTTGATTTTTTACTAGTAAAATACCAGTGAGGGGAGTGCTACTACTGCAAATACAGTTTTCTCTTTAGATGGGATTATAATACTTCTCAGCATGTCAGTAGGGAAAATAAGATTGTTGAGAATTGGGATTGTTAGAATAGGAAGTGGGAGGATTCTGGAAGACAGTTTCAATAAGGGACTTAACTGTCTGATTAGTAAAGCTAATGCATCAGCAAGTCTTGATCTGCTTGAGCTTGGGCTTTGGCTCTGTTTGACTTTGAGTCGTGACTTGCAATGGCCTTGGGCTTTTAGTCTGGTCTTTCTAATACTTTGGCTTGGGGCACCTTGGGGTTTGAAGTCTTTGGCGCCTTTTGTGAGTTGATTTGCACTTTCTATATGGGCTTTGGATTTTCATTACCAGGTCATGCATGGGCTTTTCATAGTTATATTGGACTTTCATAAATGATACAGAGTAATCTCTTGAGAGGTCGTCAGCACCACATTGTAAACATGATGTTCAGCACAGCCAGTGGCATCTTTGCAGGAATCAACTTGGATCTGCCTTCCTTTAATCCCTGCACCAATTGATGGCTTAATGATTGGTAGGTTTTCCTTCAGAATATGTTAGTATTCAGATCACATCTATACAAATTTTACTCAAAACATACACTCACCATACTCCTGTATATTATGCATAGATCTCATAATCTGATAACAGAAGGCATAGTTGAGGCAGAGGAGTAAGGAGGGGAAGTGCAGTAGACAGAGTAGAGAAATGACATAGTTGAAAAAAGTTGGTCATTGGACTTGTGACAATTCTGATAATTTGCTACTTATTCTTTTCTTCTCTTTCCTCCATCTTCCTCCTAGTTCTAGCTGACATTGTCCCTTCCCTTCCTGCATCCATTTGCTGCTACACAGACCCATAAAGAGATAGCAGCAGCAGTCCAAACAAACCTGAACCCACTCCCACTTCCTATAGTAACTGTCTGAAAGTTCTCGAAGTCTGCCACTGAGAAAAACAACATGAGCAGGAACAAGCTGAAGAGGCTGCTAGAAAGGCTGCCAAGTATGAAGGTTGAAAGCTCAAGGACATGGCACAATCAAAAAGTGCTTAAGGTAGCAGGCTGATAATTCTACCTACAAAGTCAGGTAAGTACATCAAAATATGTGCATATAACAACCTTGCTAAAATAGTTAGCAGGCAGTGGACTGTTCCTTTGGGACTCTGAGGAGAAGTATAAGGGTGGTGAGAATAACAAGAATGGCAGTAATGGTGAGGAGGAAGCTGTCATGGATGTTGATGATGAAGAGCTTCTTTATAAGAAATCAGCATGCAAGAAGGGAAGTAACACTTGAGAGAAAATTGATGCTCACCTTGACCAAATTCTCACAAGTTACAGTGACATTGAGGGGCTTTTATTGACAGCATTATTGGCATGCAAGTGAAAAGATGCTGATGGTGAGTCCCATACTCAGTAAAATCCTGTAAGATTACTATCTCCTTTATCTCATAGCTCTGATGTTTACCACTATCACCCAACTTCAGGGTTTTGAAGAGGAAGAAACTGGCTTACTCTACTGGTCTTATTCAGAATCACAAGAAGAGCAGACTTAATCATCCCCATCTCATACACAAAGCCTCAAAATTTTGACTTGGATCCCAGAGGTCATTCCTTTAAGTGTCATGATTCCAGGTAGCCTTCCTAGCAATGAGAATGGAAGGTGCTGGGATTGATGGGCAGTATGGCAATAATGATAACAAATGCTGCACAATTGTCATTTATGACCCCAAGACCCAGGAATGTAAGACTGTGAGTTGCTGCTTCAAGCCTCATTTTCTATAATTAGGACAACTTTTTTCTTCTATTTCTCTTCACTTCTGCAGATGCATTCTGCTTTTTGTCCTGCTTTCACAATCATTCTCTCACACTTTGCATTTTTGCTCTATTTGCTCCATTTGCTGACTAGTATAGAATTACAAAAAATGTATTATTTAGACTCATATTACTGCTTTGGGGCTCACAGAATACCATGTCATATGTACTACTTCAGATCATCAATAATATGCTGTGTACATGACTTAAAGACTCACACAAGCCACCAAGGACTTGCCAAAACCACCCAAAACTTGCCAAAGACACCAAATCTGTCTGCCAAGCTCAAGGTTCTCCAAGAGTGCCTGACTTAGGCAAGTTTAGGACCTGGCTTTGTAAACCTGGCCAAAATACTTGGAGCACCTTTCAAAGGCCAAAAAAAGCATGACCAAGCAAACCTAGGTCTGCTGATGTGATTCACCTAATATTTAGAAATCTATTGATTTATTGAAATAAGAGTGTGATGAGCCCTGGATAGATTACTGGCACAGTAGTGTAGAGGTAGATATATGCCTGTATATGAGAAGTAGCATCTATCTGCTACCACCCATTCATCATTTCATGGATCAGTTATATTAGAGCATTTATGACTAATGCCTATGATTAAGTTGGGACTTTATCATGCTCAAAGAACCACTCTCCATTCTCTATTTCTTAGCTGGCTCTAAATTGTGTATCATGACATTCTCATTATTCTTATGTTCACTGCTTTTGATTTCTCAGACTTTATTTTTTTGAAAAATTTCTCATATATATGTACAAGTTTCCACTTTGCATCATATCTTTTGACTCTGGTCATGCTTCTCAAAAATCTCTCTTGCTCTCAATTACTGTCTTGATAACAAACATTCAGTATTCTGTGTTTTAGCCTCTCTGTTTTCGAAAATTTTACATTCTTATGCTCATTTTAGTACAGTTCTCCTTCTGATTTTTCTCATCTTATTATTTTCTGTGAAGATTTCATTTGAGATTTGTGCTTTTGAGCTGTATATAAAGTCTATACTTCATGTATTACAGACTCAGCTGAATATTAGGCCATCATCTATCATCTAAACCTTATCCAAAGTCTCTAAGAATTTATTCTAATTTTCTACTATTTTCTCTTCTACTATCTCACTCTCTCTTAAACCTCATCTTTTCATGCTTGTTTACACTCATTCTGATCCCCATGTCATTCCTATTGGTTACAAAGCCTAGCAGTTGTTAGACTTGACTATGCTTACTTTATTTAGTAATTAATCAGACCTATCAACAAGATAAGTTAGTACACAATGTATTGATGATATGATATCATTAACTGCAAGCAGCAAATTATGAGCTCATGCAGCTCTCTCTCTTGACTACTACTTTCTCATCATTCTCTTCTTTTGGATGACTCTCTTACATATCTGCTGGCAGAACAACCTCTACTTCTGTAATGACTAGTGTCAGTGCTCCTACTGACAACAACAGTGATGACAACATATCAACTTCTCATCTATTGATGGATGATTGATTGGCAGAGGTCTGATATACAAACTTAAAAGTCTAAAGAGTAAGAATAACAGCTCTGAAAGACTGATTGATGAAATATCAACAATATGTCAGTTCTATTCTTAACTCTTTGCTACTTCTCTTTTCTCAATAGACAGTTTATGATTGATGATTATGATCTTACTCTATATATGTATATTATAACTGAACAGAACTAGTTTAGATAAGACTTTAGGTTAATGCTAACAAGTAGATATAATTAGTACATAAACTAGTTTAACCTAGTCTATGGACTTAACTGCTTGTAGATAGATAGAAAACCAAGGATTTACTATAGGACATAGATCTTCAATAACTACTAGATTAGAAACTATCTCCTGTATCTCTAATAGTATAAATTGATAGAAAAAGGTAGAAAGCATATCAGGTTCTACTCTTTTTGGTTATCATCCACAATAGCTTTGTGAAGATCATCAGAGAACTGTTATAACACAGTCTTCTGATTGATCAAAGTCAACAATATTAATCAAGTCAAAGATTGACTTGTTGTTGTCATCAGAACACAGTTACATGAAGAAAGACTTGTATAGAGAAAGGAGATTAGAACACATCAACAATAAGGGCAAGACAAGGAGGTTGCATCATGTTCTCAGAACTTGAGTTGACTGTGGTAGAAACTAAATATCTGTACTGGTAAGTATTGGTTCTACTTGGCACACTTTCCATATGCCTAATCAGCTTCCCTGTGGTTATCTTCCAAATCTACTGCTCTGACAGTCTGCTTCTTCAAGCAGAGTAGTGAGCTTTTTCTCAATCAACAAAAGCCTCTCATAAAAAGTTGGAGGATGGATTCTCCTGAGTCTGTAAGATGACTATATAAATAGGTTAGAATCAAAAAGCATCTCTAATAGTAAATCCAATTTGGGCTTCTCCTGACTGAGTAGCTTGAGTTTGGCTACACTTTTTACATCTGCTAGATTCAGATAGTGTTTAAGAGCAATCAGATGTGAAACTTAATGATGAGAAAGCTAAGTAACATTACCCAAAGTCTACTCAACTTCAAACAAAGCATGAACTCTAGAGCCTGAATGTGAACAAATTTGTTTAATAGCCCACTCCTTGTTCTGCTCTTTGAAATCTCAAATCTGGCTCTTAAGATAGTCTAGAAAGAGCCTGTCATCATTTGGAATATGCAATTTCAGTAGTGAAGTATGGAATACATCATAAATATCTTGCTATACCATCTCTGAAGAGATCTTACCTGGTAAGAGTTGTTGTAAAAGTCTTAAGTGATAGGGTAGAGCCCCACCAACTTGGGTACCAGCTTTTGAGCTAGTCTCTTAGGAAAGAATATGTTTTTTGTTGAGATATATACCAAATTTCCTTTAGAGAATGGTGAAGAGATACACTTTCAATTGGTTCCACAAATCTCTTTAACACAATATAAAATAATACTGTTATGGATGCCCATAATTATATTCTTTATTTTCAGAGCAAAAGATTTGACCTCAGAGTATTCTTCTCTTAAGAGATTATTCTAAATCAAAAATCAGAGAATGTGGCCATAATTGAGAAAGAAGAGAGCATAGCCCATGACCTCAGATCTAGCTACATTGATAGTAAATTCAATTACTGATAGTCTAGAGACCTAATTGTGTTGAGAAGAGATAACACTAACCCTAAGCATTTAGTCTACAGAACAAATGGCACACTCAGTCAATCTGTCAGATTTAGGGTGATATGCACTGGACATCTTGAGTCATATTCCCATGAGTTCATGTAGTCACTGCCAGAAGGTACTTGTGAAAATAGTATCATGATCACTCACAATAGATTTTGGTAGTCCATAAAGTCTATATACCTCACTGAACACAAGTTCAGCAACTTGTCTTGCATTATAGTTCTGTCTACTCAGTACAAGGTGTACCATTCCAGTAAGTCAATCTATGATCATCATAATCAAATTGTAGGTAGCATCATGATCTTGAGACTCTAGAAGAGAACTAACAGAATTTATCCCAATATTCTCCCAAGAGTAGCTAGGTATCTGTAGTAGATTGAGAAGTCTATAGGGTCTATTTACTTCTTATACAAGTTATACAAGACTCACAATAGGATGTTATATTCTTAGTCATGTCTTTCTACCAGAAATAGTCTTTTAAATACATCAATGTTTTGTGAGCTCTGAGATGTGCAAGTAAAGAGTGTGCTTCAGAGATAATTATCTCCTTAATGGATCATCTATATACAGTAAGAGAGGGGATGCATAGTAATTTAGTATCATTTTTCTTGAGATAGACTAAGTTGTTCTTAACTATAAAGTTTCAAATTTTTCTTGATTTTGAAATGATATCCTTGAAGAGAAAATCTTTTGTATAGTTATTCCTGAGTTTTTCTAGAAAGTCAAATTGCTTATGCCATCCACTGAGGACATCTATAAGAGAAGAGGGTGTAGTTAGTATTAAATATAAGGAAGGAGTCAGAAGTTATTTGTTTATATTTATATCAAGACTTAAGGTAGGTCTATTATTATCTTTGTTTATATCTGTAATATTAGTGCTAACTATGCATTGAGCAGTGTTTTCCTTGTTATTTGTCATCTCAACTGTCTTATTTTGTCTGACATTGGTATTTCTGTATCCACCAGATACTTTTATAGTTAGCTTTTCAGTCTTTTTTGATAGTATACAGATGGTAAGTTTTTTCTTTTCAGTTTTTTCCTTAGGCTGATTATTTATTGTAGTTGATCTACTATCATTCACACTCTCCATTTATTTCTCCAGAAAAACAGATTCATAATTTTAAAAGCAGGTCATAGCTATCAATTTGACCTCACTCTCCAATCCAACAAGTAGAGACATCATCACCAAAGCTCTAGGCATATAATCAATATTGATAATATTATGATATGTCTATTCACTGGGAGCCTGAATGGTGCTAGGCCTGTTGTTCAAGTAGAGTTGAGAGAGTGCATCAGAGAGAATGTTCTCTACTCCAGATATGTAGATCACTTCAGAATCAAATTATCCTATTTTTTCTAACTATCTTAATTGTCTGTCTGATAGATTCTGTTGTCTGAGAAAGTGGACCAGACCTTTATAGTCTGTATACCAATAAAAATGCACACTATACAGTATGTCTCTATATCTCATCATTGTCTCATACCCTGCTAATAATTCAATTTTATGTACAGAGTAATTCTGCTGGACAGGTTTCAATTTCACTGAGAAGAAGGCAGTAACTGTTGCTGTGTGCTAATCATTACTCTGGCTTACAATACTGGCAATCTCTGTTAAGTATCCATTCATCACTATATTTATAGAAGAAGCATTGTTGCTATAATCTAATAGCTTGTGGTGAAGGTTCTTACAGGTCATGGCATAGTCCTTGACCTCTTGGAAAGCTCATTGGTAAGTATATTCCCAGTGGAAGAAAACTATATTTCCTGTGAGCTCATGTAGTATACTCATAAGTATCTTAATGCAATCAATATTGTCTGCAAGGTATCTAGCTGATCTCAGAAATCCCCACAGAAAATCTCTATTTATTGGTATTTTCTATTTTACTAATATATCAACTTCACAAAAGTCCATTTTAATGCCATCATCATTGATAACATGTCTGAATATGTTCAGTTCATCCTTCAGCAATTGAATCTTCTCAGAATTGATCTAGAAATAATTCTTATATAATAAGTTGATTACTATTATAACAAATTCAATGTGTTTCCACAGTGTGTCCATTCTCAAGAAGATATTATCAAGAAGATTGTACCATGGTCTCTACAGATAAGCCACAAAAATTCTTATCATGATTATTTGGAATGTCACAGAGGTATTGCAGTCATTTTGCTATATGACCAAACTGACCATAGTACTACTAGAAGTATTCATTGCTGTATGCTTGACATATTTAGGTTTGATACAAATCTGCTCATATGTATTGGACAAGTCAATAAAAGATCTATATTTTGCTTTCACAAGCTGTTAAGAAATAGTATCAATGTCTGGCAGAGGAGAAGACAGTTTCTGAGTATTTGCATTATATTTATATAAGTCAATAACTGTTCTGAGCTTCCATTCTTTTTTTTAAAAAAAGAAATCTATAAATTTATAACATAGTGCATGATAGCAGTCCACATCTGGGTTAGTAGCCCAGGATACTGTACAAAGAAAACCTATATAGGATACAACTACATAGAAAGAGATCCTGCAGCATCAAGAAAATATCTGTCATTATTATACCTGATCTTTTGGTAAATCCCCTCCTTCATCCAAAGACAAATAGGGGACATAGTGTCTTACTTAGAGAATGCAGCAGCAATACCTGAAAGCCTTCTCTTTCTGCCTTCTAGACTCCACTGTCTTCTCAGAAATTACATCAAAGAAGACCTTTGTCCCAGAGCCACTATTCTAGCTGAACTATTGGGTTAACTAGATATGGTTGATATAGTGTCCCCAATACAAGCAATATTGGTCAGATGTACTGTGCTCATCTTTGCAGTTGAGACAACACAGAGCATGAGGGCATGGAGCTTCCTCAGAGGTTAGGTCCTGGAGGGGTTTACCTTGGGGTTACCATAATAGCAGGAGGTATGTTAATAGTAACCAGCCTCAGAGTGAGGACCAACATGCTGAGGGCATTGGGGGGCATGAGCACAGCAGGCACAAGTGGAGTGTTCCTAGTGCTAGCAGTGCTGACACAAGGGGATATCAGAGTAAGAGTGGGCTATATGCACAAAGTATGCAACTGGGCTAAATTGGAATAAAGAGCCAATCAGATGCTTGGCAGTAGTGCCAGACTGGGAGTCAAGTATGTTGAACCACACAGTGGTAGTGTCAGTGCACTGGGAGTTGTGCGTTACATGTGAGGAATTTGTAAGAGTGAAGAGAGAGGCCATGTGGGACTTCTCTATAGTCTCCCTAACAAGAGTGGGTGTGACAGGAGTGACCCCATCAGCCTAAAAGAAAGAAACATCCACAATCTTAAGATAATATTGAAACTTAGGAAGAGCAGCCTCAACAGGCTCAGTAAGAGCAAGGAGGCACTGAACAGAGGAGGCAACTAGGTTTATTTTATCTAAAGACACAACATGAGAGGTGAGGAGGAAGATACTCCCATAAGCAGAAGAGCAAGAGTTGACCTGAAGGTCACTCTTGCCCAGAAAACAATTGACAGCTCCAATGATAGCTGAGAACTGAGAGAAGAGAGGGAGCAGGTTAATACAAACAAGCACCTGGTAATGGAAGGAGCTGGAAATAGTTGACTTGATCTTCTTCTTTGAAGCAGCAGGTGGGATAGAGGCCTGATATATTGCTATAATGTGATCAGAGAGAAGGTCAGGCACAGTCTTGGCCAAATTGACCAAGGCCATAATATCATGGACAATATTGGCATAAGACCTCTTGGGACCAGAGGGGGTCTTAGAGCCAGAGAGGGTGGGGCACTTGGGAGAGCAGGCAGACTGGGGTGGAGGAACAGACTGAGAAGCCAGAGCAGGGTAGGCAGTGGCCTCCAAAAGAGGACTATGTAAAAGGGCAGAGAGAGTAGGGCCAGCTGAATTAGCTGTACTATGAAATAGAGGAGGATACTGTGGAGCATCATGGGGTAACATGTCATACAAGGCAGAGACTAGGATAGGTGCATTAGAAAAGTCCTTAAAGGACAGAGTATACCACTGTAAGGTGAATACATGCTCTACTGTCACCAATAGAGTACAGACAATGCCTATATGGTCCTACTCATTAGACCAAGGCTTACCAGCTAAGGCTGTAAGCATGTTGTTGAGGAGAGATGCCCTCTCCACCAAATCAGCAGAAGAGTGAGAAGGAATATACTCTCAGTCACCAGGGACTAGGAAGAGAGAAAAAAGACAAGGAGTAAAAACTCTCATCTTAGGAGAATGGCTGATAGTAAGAGGAGTGGGAGTAGATGAGCAAAATGTAGATGGCACCAAGTGGGGCTGAGAGTGAGTAAGCTCAGCAGTGATGGAGCTCCTCTTCTTTTTGTTTTTACTCTTACAAGAAATAGATATAATAGAGTTGGGAAGCCTAGCTAGAAGAGCAGACCTGCAAGGAGTAGAAGGGCCTGCTATTTTGGTGTCATCTCCCTGAGATAAAGTGGAGCTCAACATTTTGGCCTCAGACTCTTCAATGTCCTCATCCCAAAGATGGTTCTTCAAATTGTGTATATACTGAGATTTATCAGATATAGCAAACTAGAGCATGACCAAGACTGTGAATGATGATGGTAGTGCATGGAAAAGAAGGGATGTCTGAGCTTCCACTTCTCACCAGGCTTAGCAGGTTTAGAAATGAGCAATATAGGAACTGTATTTTATGCAGATATCAGTTTCTATTGTCTAGATTTAATATAAGCATTTTTTGTTCCTATTCTACTGCTCTTAAAACTTGTCAGAACACTTAGAAGTATACTAGGAATATATTTTATTCTCATCTATGAGAGGAATTTCATAGTTAACTTCACAAAGAGGTGGAAGAGAACTATTTTACAGATATTTTCTGCATACATCATGAGTTTATTTCTTATGCCATTGATTGAGTCACTGTACACTAGTACCTTCTGAAATAACAGAGTTGTCACTTGCTTACCTTTCATTGGTCAAACAAGACTACTATCTATAACAACTATTGGTAGTTTGAGTAACATGCTTATATGATGCTAAAATATAAATGGGATACTGGGGATGAGATCATAGTTAGATGGATTTATAATATTGAAATATTAGTTTTTATTGCTACCTGGCCTATCTGGAAGACTCAGTGGGCCTTGTCACATACTTAACTGACAAGAGTCTGGCATTAAGTAGGGTATAACATACAAAGGTATGAGTGCACTATATATACAAGCTAACATAAGCAGAGTTTAAGAGAGCAACTGATAAGAGCTCAACTAGAATATTCACACAAGAGGATTATGCACAATATAAACTAGTATATAACTTGAAGTTATACCTACTAATACATTGGGTTTATATACAAGTTCTACTATACCAACTATGGGCAATGACTTGGCCTAAATAGTGGGTAAGAACTACTAAAGGTGCAGAATAGAACTATAGAACAAAGGGTGCAGTCAAGAGTCAATACTCAACAAGGTCAGGTATCAGGATAAAGAATAATGAAAGCATACTATATATCAGAAAGGGATCTATACTAAATAAAGAGATAGATCAGAAATAGAAGTGTGAGTCAAATATAGAGTTATTAGAAGAAAAAATAGACATGTTCAGATTAAGAATGATATCACCATCCAAATAAGAAAATGAAGTTCTATTAATCATAATATTATTCTTTTTGTAAGGATTGATCTCTGTATTAATCTCATTAATGATCAAAATATCTTTCTCCAGAGATGTTGTAGTTGGCCACTGAGTCCAAGTTGATGTAGAGGTCAATGTAAAGAGGGTTGTAAGTATAATCAAGGTACTAATTTCAGGAGTCTGACCAGTGAAGATTTGACTCAGTTGTTCTATTTTGTATTGATTTCCTAATGCAATTGTGAGTGTGAGGTCAGGCTGCTCAATAGCAGTGAGAAGAAGGGGTAGGTAAACTTAGCAATATCCTATTTAGGAATCAGTTTGGTAAAAGATGTGGTTAGATGCTAAGGTCATTAAATACAGCAGTTGGGATTCTGGTGTGAGAGAGAAGAACAAGAGCAAGTCAGATAGAACAACATTAGATAAGTTGGCTTCAGTGTTGGTCTCATCAGTTGAGAGCTTCAACAAAGATGGCTTTTAGAAAGAATTGCTCATTGTCAGGAATACTTTGCTGTTGGGCAGAGATGTTATTTGGATAGTCAGAAAGGTAGGCCAGGACTGGGATGGGAGTATTGAGTCTGGTAAGAATATGTTGATCAAAAGAGTTGGTCTGGAGAGAAGGTTGATTGTTTGGCTGAGTTTCTTCTTAGCTTCCATTACAATTAGCTGGAGCAGATATGCCAGGTCTTTGAATTCTGGCTAGGCTATATTGCAATTGGGTGGAGGGCAATTGGAAGTGAAGAGGGGAATGAAGTACTCATTGTTGATTCTTCATCTGAGGACTTTCCACACACTGGCATGTAATATGGCTGAGACCATATCAGTGGCAGCCAGAGCAGTGATAGCCTAAACATTCTGATTTGATATGACCCAATTGATAGCAGTGGAAGCATCTTCTTCTATAATTCAGTGGAGAGGAGGAGGGTCATTGGATAGAAGTTTCCAGAGAATGTGTAGTTTAGCTTCCATCATTGTTATTAGCCAGTTCTCTATCTTGGTTATGTACCAAGAGGTTCAGGTTTTCTCCTTGAGTTGTTCAACTGGTGTCATTAGAGTGAGGAATATTCTCTTAATGTGTCTCTCTATGTTGAATATCTCATTACAGAGTTCCTGACTGTTTCACAGTGTGATCAAATAGGAGGAATCTTTGACATATTCTGAGATGGTGATGGGAAAATTTGCTATTGTCCAAATCTTTATAGCTTTGGACACTGTTATTGTAGGCAATCATTGTGCTATATTGTTGACATAATGCAGTAAGGATATTCTCCCAGAAGGTGTTGACCAAGATAGCCATTTGCAGATTATCATTATAATAGGCAAATACTGTGGAGCAAGTTTCTTGAGTGCAGTCAATGCTCTGAAAGAGCCTGGCCTATACCTCAGCTATGGTGGAGAGGGAAGGTGGTGAGAAGTGGTAGGGGCTTTGAGATTAATAGTCATGAGGAGTGGAGATTGTGGCATGTTAGTTGATACTGGTAGTATTGGTTGAGTATCTTGTTGATATAGCATTTGGAGACTTGGGAGAAGTAGTATAGGTTTGATGAGAAGTGGAAGTGGCAGCTAAGCTACTATCAGAGATGGTGTCAGAGATGAACTGGTGATCTATTCATTTAAGATATTGTTATTTGTATTCTTGTTTGTTGTCAGAACACTATTCAATGTCTGGGTGGAAGAAGGAGAGCATGTTGGGGTGAGTCCAGAGTTGGATGGGTTTATTGAACATAGAATAGCTCAAAAATGAGATACATGGAAAGTATAGAAAATAATGGTTAGAGTGGGATATTTGATATGATTAGAAGCATGAGAGAGGAATGAGTAGGGTTTTATAATTTTTGTGAGTGGTACTTTCACTTGATTAGCTTAAAGCAGATTTCTGTATTGTCCTGAGATAATTTATTTGTGGTTTTATACTTCCTGAGTAGTTCTCCTGAGTATTTGAGGTTGTCCTCCTATTCCCAAGTATTATCAGATAGAGAATAATCATTCCACTTAATTAGGTATTTCATACCCTGTGGGGTTCTCTTATGTTTGATAATCTTCCTGACTTCATATTCTTCAAAACTATCTATGAGGTCAGGTGGTGGATTGAAGAAGTTAGGGCCATGTTGAGGGATTTCTTTATAAGGAGTGAGAAGTGACATATGGAACCTGTTGTGGATTTTCCAATTGGTTGGTAAGTCAAGTTCATAGGTGACTGGTGAGAGTCTCCAACATATTTGGAAAGGTTCTTCAACTTTTTGGGTATATTTCCATGAAGTGTCTTTGTTGGCAGCAGTGGCAAGATTTCAATTGTTAAGCCAAACCTTTTGTTCAACTTCAAAGGGTTTCCAATTTGGGTTATTGTGGCATCCAAACATTACTTGTCTAGCTTTCTTGTGAGCTTCTAGAGCAAGCTGACAGGATTGCTTGAGTTGTTTAAGATATTTGTCTCTAGTAGTACTATAGTTGGTTCTGTGATAGAGTAAGTTCTGGGGTTGTAGCCAGAGAGCAATTTGAAGAGAGAGTGTTTTTATCCAGCATGGCACTGTGAGTTGTGAACAAATTCCACAGTTAGTAACATCTTTTTCCATTTTTGGAGGTCTCCATCACAGTAGATGGTGAGGTATTTTTGGATTTCCTGGTTGAAGCATTCAGTGGTTCCATCTGTTTGAGAGTGAAAGGTAGTAGAGAGAGCTTGCTCAATACCAATAGCTTGGGTGAGCCCTTTTATGAAATGAGATGAAAAACAGAGGTCACAATTACTGATGATCTTTTCTGGAATTCTATAGCATGAAAATACTCTTTCATCAAATAAATCTGCAATTTTCTTGGAGTTAGCTGTTTTAGATATTGGGACAAGTATTATCCCTTTTGTAAGACTGTGGTCCACCATGGATAATATGCTATTGCAGCCATTAACAGAGGGTAGGTTAGTGATGAGGTCCATGGAAATTTGGGTAAATGGAGTAGTAGAGTGAGAGGCTGTGATTAGCATAGGATAGTTTGGTGAGATGATAGTTTATTTTGAATTGTTGGTATTTACCATATCCATTGACATAGTTAACAACAAAGAATTTCATTCTGGGCCAGTAGACAAATGATTGGAGTTTTTAAAGTGTTTTAGCTATTCCTGGGTGTTCAGCAGTAGGAATACCATGGCAGCATTGTAGTAGTTAGTATTTAATAACAAGATTATTAGGAATAGATAATTTACCATTTACATGAGACAATTCTTTGAAGCCTAGGGATTTTTAAATGATTGTGATAGTGGCATCATCAATGATACTTAATTCTTTTTTATCAAAGAATTTATTAGGGAGTACAGTGATATTGTGATTGTCTTTATCTGTTAGTTTATGATTAGGACAACAAGATAAAGCATTGGTGGGTCCATTCTTTCATCCAGTGATGTATTTAATTTCAAGGTCAAATCTAGAAAGGTATTGGATCTAGCACACTTGATATCAGCTGAGGTTCTGGGGTTTTCTCTATCTTTTTAGATTTTTATGGTCTGACCAGATAATAGTTTTATGAGGGAATCTTTTAATGTAATGTCTCCATTCTTTGAGAGCATGGATAATGGCAAAGAATTCTTGTTTGGAGCAATAATAGTTTTATTTTGCAGCAGTGAATGATTTTGAGAGATAAGTAATGAGATATTTAATACCATTGTTATTTTTTTGCAGAAAAATGGCTCCTGAGGCAAATTGTGATATATTGCATTTGATTTTGAAAGGTTTAGCATAGTTAGGCATGAGCAACATAGGTTCTTTGAGAAATTTCTCTTTTAATTAGATAGATGCTATGTTGCACTCTGGTGTCCAAATACAAGGTTTATTTTTGCTCATGAGCACATTAAGAGGTCATGTGTGGTCAGCATATCAATGAACAAATCTTCAATAGAAGTTACAGAATCTGATGAATTTTCAGACATCTCAGATGTATTTTGGTGTAAGTCAGTCTTTAATCCCTTTTAATCTGGTGAGGTCTATAGAAACAGAGTCAGGTTTGATGATAACACTAAGGTATTCTTTTTTTTTTTTTTTTTTAAACTCAAAAATTTATATACCGGTGCATGATAGTAGTCCAGTCCTAGCTTAGTAGACCGGGGTACTGTTACAAGGTATCCTAGAGGCCAAAGATGACTAGATAAGAACAATACAGCTAGAAAGTCCCAATGACCATTGCAATCAACCTGATCAGATGCCCCCCTTCACATGAGGGCCTAGATGATATTTCGGTTTCAGTGGCGACAGCCAAGCATGTGCCTCCCCTTGCGCTCGGCCTCCACTGTCTTCTGAGAGATTTCCTGGATCACCTCCCACAAGTCTAAGGGGGCTGACTTCTCAGCCAACCACACTTGGTCAAAGCAGTGGCACCAGAATGGGCACTGTTGGTCAGATGCACTGTGTTCCCCTTTACAGTTCACACAATGCATGGCATGCAGGCATGGGGCTTCTGTGGGGGTCAGTTCCTGGGGTGGCTTCACAGAGGGGCTACCCCTGCAGCAGGAAGTGTGATCACAATGGCCAGCCTTAGTATGAGGACCAGCACACTGGGGACATCAGGGGGCCTGAGAATGACAGGCACAAGTGGAGTGTTCCCAGTGCCAGCAATGCTGACACAAAGGGACACTAGAGCAGGAGTGGGCCACATGCACAAAGCACGAGGCCAGGCCAAATTGGAAGGAAGAGCCAATCAAGTGCTTAGCGGTAGTGCCTGACTGGGAGTCAAGCACGTCGAACCACACAGTGGCAGTATCAGTGCAGCGAGAATTGTGCATAACCTGAGGGCTGTTCACAAGAGTAAAAAGGCCAGCCATATAGAACTTCCCCATAACTGCCCGAATGTCATCAGCAGTGATCTGCTGGCCATCTGCCTTGAAGAAAGGAACATCCATGACCTTAAGATAGGACTGCGAGCATGGAAGAGCTGCCTCAACTCTACCCTCAGCAAGGGAGAGGAGGTGAGAGACACCAGCCTTCACCAGGTCTATTTCACCCTGGGAAGCAACATGAGATGTAAGGAGGGAGATCCCCCCATACACAAAATGGCAAGAGTCAACCCAAAGGTTGCTCTTACCAAGAGAACAGTTTGCAGTGCCCACCGGAGCTGGGAACTGCGAGGAGGAGGGGAGAGGGTCAATCTTGACGAGGACCTGCTGCTGGAAGGGACCAGGAACAGTCAATTTGATCTTCTGCTTAGGAGCAGCAGGCAGGATAGAAGCCTGATACATTGCAATGATGTGCTCAGAGGGGAGGTCAGGGACCGTCTTGGCCAAATTGACCAATGACGTCACATTGTGAACAGTGTCAGCATAGCTATGCTTAATACTGGAGAGAGGAGAGGGACACTTGGAGGACCAAGCAGGCCAAGGGGGAGGAGCAGGCTTGGGAGCTGGAAGAGGACAGGCAGTAGTCTCAGAAGGAGGCCCACACACTAGGGCAGAGGGAGGAGGAGCAGCTGAGTCAGCCATTCCATGGATTGGAAGAGGACACTGTGGGGTATCACAGGGAAGCATGTCACACAAGGCTGAAGCCAAGGTGGGTGCAGTAGGAGAGTTATTGAAGGGCAGGATGTGCCCTTGAGCAGCAAATATATGCCCCGCCATAACAGACAGAGCATGCACAAAGCGTATAAGGTCCCGTGGGTCAGACCAAGGCTTGCCAGCCAGGGCTGCAAGCAAGTTATTGAGGGAGGTGACCCTATCCACCAAAGCAGCAGAAGGGGCAGCAGAGAGCCAAGAGGCAGCAGAGAGGGGACAGAGGCAAGGGGCAAAGGCACTCACTCCTGGGGAGAGGCCACCAGTAACTGGGAAAGGGGAGACTGGGGGGGCAGGAGTAGACAGGCATGACGCAGAAGGCACCAGATGGGCAGGAGGGGGCATAAGCTCAGCAACAACCAAGCTATGCTTCTTCTTGCCTTTACCCTTGCGAGGGACAGGCATGACAGGATCGGGTGGCCCAGTAGGGAGGACCGATGCACAAGGAGTAGAGGGGCCCACCATTTTGGTGACACCCCCCTGCGATGGAGTGGGGCTTGATATCTCAGCCTCTGACTCAACTTCGACATCCTCATTCCAAGGACAATTCTTCAGATTATGAATGTATTGAGATGCTTCAGACATTGTGTAGCTATACACTGACAACACCAGTAACAACTGATGATGGAAGTGTGTGGGAAAGAAGGGATAAAACACTAAGGTATTCAAGGGTTTGTTGCTCAAACTTGCATTTTTCAGTCTTCAAGTAGAGATCATTATCTTAAAGTATTTTTAGAACTTTGTGAGTGATCTATTGAAGTTCTTCTTTGGTCTTGGCATAGATCAATATGTTGTCTAAATAGACTATTACAACATCTTGATTAATGAGTAGTTAGAACAATGAATTCATTATTGATTGGAATATAGTGGGGGAATTGCACATTCTAAAGAATATGACAGTGAGTTCAAATAAGTTTTTGTGGATCTTGAAAGCAGCTTTCCATATGTCTTGAGGATAAATACTAATATTGTTATATATGAGATATATCTCAAGTTTGGTAAAGTATTTTGCACCTTTGAGTTTATTGAGGATTTGGGATATAAGGGGAATAGGATAAGCATTCTTGATGGTATATTTATTTAGATAACAGTAATCTTGGTAGAGTCATAGTTTTCCATCTTTCTTTGCTACAAAAAAGAAAGAGAATACCATGGGAAATTTGGATGGTTTGATGTAACCTTTGTTGAGATTTTCCTTAAGGAATGCTTCAAGTTCTTGTTCTTATTTGAGTGATAATTGATATGATTTCATCAAAATAGAATAGAAGGAGAGTTTGGTCTCAATTTTGTGATCTCAAGAATGAGGTGGGGGATATCTCTCAGATGCTTTCTTGTTGAATACTTTAAGAAAGTTGTGGTATTCTTGGGGTACAGCTTTCTTTAGATCATCTCGTCTCTTGGCTTTAAACTGTTGATCAAGGAATATGGAGGCAGAGGTTTTAAAATTGATTTCTTCGAAATCTTGTCCTGTAGGTTCAAGATAGGACAGATTATTAATTTTGATGGGGTAGTTGTCTTTGTACATCAAATTAACAAGTTCTTGAAATTGTTTCTGCTTCCATAGGTGTTGTCTCCATTGTAGGGTACTGTTTTCCCAATCTATGTCTGAGTTGTGTTGTTAAAGCCATAGAAGGCCTAGGATCATATGGGGGCATCCTAAGCTGATAACTTTGGGTTTGATATCTATATCAATTCCATTGACAGTAATAGTGAGGGGACAATAGTGTGTAGCTGTGCCTTGTTGGTTAGTAGTACTATCAGTGTTTCCAATAGTGACAGGATTTTTAAGAGAGTAAAAGAGAGGTTCAAGGTTATGAAAATTAATAAACAAGGAGTTGACAAAATTTCCTGATACACTGGAGTCAAGGAGGGTGAGGATTTCCATGTTTCCCTTAGAGTTTGAATCTACATTAAGGTGACAAGGAAGATGTATTACTCAACTAGGTGATTGGTGAAGTTATACATTATTTATAGAATGCCCTACATTCTTAAGTAGATGAGATCTGAAAGGTGGAGAAAGGGGAGAGCTTGATGTGGACTGGACAAGTCTTCTTAGGCAAAATCCTTGATATTTTGAATATCCTGACAGGAAATTGAGTTGAGAGTGTTGATTTATTCATAGATTTCTTCAACTTCACTTTCTTTGGCATCATCTACAAGTTCTTGTATTCTTAGTATTTTCTTTTTGCTTGTTAGTTGTGTAAAGCAGCATTTCTGGGGATATTATGGGAAAATTTGGGTCATAGGGATGTATGAGATGACAAAGAAATTTGTGGGCTGATCCTGGAGGATAAGGATAGTCATAGAACTTCTTTAAGGAGGTACTCTGCAGCTCTGTGACCTTGTTTGTGACAACAAAAGCAACTGCCTGAATTCCAGTTGTGTTTCTGTTCATCTGTGAAGATGGTGTTGAGGTGTTCTTGTACCAGCTATTCTGTAGCAGCTTCAACTTGTTCTTGGAAAGTCAATTCATCGTCTTCTGATTCAGAGTCAACATTTTAGTCAAGAAATGTTTTGTTTATCTCCAGATGGATGTTGTTGATTCTTTCTATGATGGTATTGATATCTATTACCATAGAGTCTTTCTGTGGCAGTGAGAAGCAAAGCAAAAGGCTTGGTCAATAAATTAGAGTTTGGAAATTTAACAATTCATGTTTTTGACATTGGTCTGTTTGGTGCCCTCTGGAATATCCAGTATTTCTCACAAAATAGCTTTCTTTTATCTTAGCAACTTGAGCCAGTGGTGATCCAAGCATTGAGGGTGTTTGCAGGGTTTTGTGAGATTGTTTTGTATGCAATATTGGGGTAGAGCCTATTTTTGAAATAGTAGACTTTTTCTATTTCTCCTGTAATTCCAGTCTATGTGACCAGGGAACAGAATTCAGAGATGTAGACCTCAATGTCTCAGTTTCCTTGCAAAAATGTTGAGAGATGGTCGAGAGTGTCAGCTTGAGTGCTAGCCAGTTAGTATGAGGTGTCTATCTTTGTTCAAGAGATGTTATAGGCTGTTGGCATGAAGCCTGTAGCTGAAGTTGAATTGGTCTTGATATAAGCAGATTTCCATGATGCTGCTGGTCTATCTATGTAGGATAAGATCCATGGTACAGCAATAATATTGTCAATATTGTTGGCAGTGCTATTAAATAGTGTGGCATTTGCTGAGATGTAGAGCTTAATGGCTTCTTTCCATTGTCAATAGTCCTTTGGGTTTCCAAGGAACATTGGTGGAGTATTAAATTTTGGTTGTTTTGGAGTTGTTGTTGCCATGTTGGATATAGGGGTTGTGAGTGTGTGAGGTTGTGGGCTTAGAGGTAGTTGACATAGGTTTCTAGGCATATTCCAGCTAGGTGTTAGAGATGAGGCTCTGGGTGTTCTAGGCAGGTTTGAAGTGCATGGTGTAGGTTGTGTCAGAAGTAGGGGAACAGTATGTTGTCTTGAAGTTGACTGTACATTGGAGGTAGAGTTAAGGGTATTTTCTCTATTTTCAAGTTGTTCTTGGATAGTTTGTTCAAATGGAGTGAGAGCAGTATTGGCAGCTCTGGTTCTGATAAAGTATAACTGTTCTTGTACTATGTTGAGATTGAGTTTTGTGATATTAAAGAGTTCATCTACAATAAATAATGGTTGTTGTATAAGGTACTTGTAGATTTATTCCTTGAGAGTAGTATATATGTGTTTGTTTTTGTAGAAGGTGATAGTATTATTGAGTTGAGCAGAATCCTGGGTTTGGATGTTGATAATTTCCTTTTCAAGTCTATCTTCTTCTTCAGGGGTGAGTTATTCTGGTAATTTAAATTCTGGTTCAAATGACTCTAAAGGGAGTCTTCCTTTTCCTTTACTAGAGAAAGCAATTGTGGGCAAGTCAAAGGAGGGTAAGGTGCCTGGAAGTTTAGGCAAGGATTCTGGGGAAGGTGAAGCAGTGTGGGTAGTTAAGATGATAGCTGTTTCTCCTGACAATAAACTGGGTGGTAGAGAATTCTTTTGATGTTCTTGGACTTCTTTCCTTTGTTTGGAGGTAGAGGGATATGGAGCTCCTGAGGAAGTGGAGCATATAGACAATAGAAGTGAGAGTTGAGGTGGTATTGTGAAGCAAGATGTGTAGCATTGGGGTATTGGCTTAGATTATTAAAGATTGAGGTTGAAGTAGTTGTCCAAAAAGATAAAAAGGAGTTAGAATGGGTATAGAAGGCAATAATGGAAGAATAAAGGGATTTGGAGTAGCAGATTCAGATTGAATAAGTCAGTGACCTCAGTTTGACTTCTTCTACAGTGACATGCAGAGTATGTAGGATGACAGAGACTTAGCAGAGGTTTGTCAGATTATTTACATTCTGAAATAGATGCTTATTGTTAAAAGTTAGACAGACTCTCTTGTATGGATGACAAGGATAGTGTGGAGAATCTAGTAACTATGATGTAGAGTCTACTTGTAATCAGGAGCCTAGCAATGTAGCATAGAGCCAATTGGTGTAGGGAGCCTAGCAATAAGAGCATAGAGCCCTATAGAATCTAAGAGTACAATGCATCAAAGGTTTGCAAAAGAAGTTATATACTTATGTTATTGCTACTTGGCCTATCTGAAAGACTCAGTGGGTCTTGCCACACACTTAACTGACAAGGGTCTGGTGTTAAGTAGGGCATAACATATAAAGGTACAAGTGTACTATATATATAAACTAATACAAGCAAAGTTTAAGAGAGCAACTGATAAGAGCTCAACTAGAATATTTATGCAAGAGGATTATGCATGATATAAACTAGTATATAACTTGGAGTTATATCTACTAATATATTGACTTTTTATACAAGTTCTACCATACTAACTATGGACAATGACTTAGCCTAGAAAGCAGCTAAGAACTTCTAAAGGTGTAAAATAGAACTATAGAACAAAGGGTGTAGTCAAGAGTCAATACTCAACAAGGTCAGGCATTAGAGTGAAGAATAATGAAAGCATACTACATATCAGAAAGAAATCTATACTAAATATAGAAACAGATCAGAAATAAAAGTGTGAGTCAAATATAGAGTCATTAGAAGGGAAAATAGACATGTTCAGATTGAGAATGATGTCACCATCCAAATAAGAAAATAAAGTCCCATCAATCATAATATTGGTTCTCCTATATTTTTTGGTATTAGAAACTGACCTTTGTCCTAAGATTCACTTTAGTATATGATTTCTGCACTGCTATTTGTATATTGACAGGAGATGCTAATTCAAACTTTTTTATACCCAGTCACTGAGCTAAATTGCTTGAGATAAAATTGCTTAGAAAACCTGAGTTGAGAAGAGCTCTTGCTAGATGTCTATTCATTATAACAATAATAATAAAAGGTTTGGAAACTGATTAGAGTATATCTTTGTAACTAGACAAGTTTCTTTCAATTGCAGCATAAGTTCTAACTGGTACTTGTTGTAGGATAGAAGAAATATCTAGAAGGATACTTGACCTCAACCCAAGAGATATCCAACCCTTTCTTTCCCACATACCACCATCTTTGCTCTAGGGTGCCTCTCTCTTTACAGTCTTGCTGCCCTCTGGATCACTTGCAGACTGCACTATCTGTCACTTTAGAGTTTGCAATGTTCATTCCTTACTGCTGCTGGGATGCTTGTGATGTCTACCAGCTCTCTCAGTATCAAGTTCAAGCTCACTCCTCCACCACTTTTCCCTCATAGGGAGGCAGTCTCTGCCTCCTCTGCCTCCTCTCTCTTGCTCCCTTCTGCTTTGGTGGTTGGTTAGAGCTTCTCCACTGGTCTGGGCATGCTCTGGTGTGCTTGGGCCATGCTCATCCCCTGGTCATCTTTGTGGCCCTCATTCTGCAGTTCAGCTGAGTAAGCTGCTGCTATTTTGGTCAAGCACTTCTTTGCACTTGACTTACTTCTCCTCTCTTAGGCTGGTTACCCACTATGCCCACCCTCTTCAGTGTTGGCACTTAGTTGGTACCTTTCTCTTGGCATTGAGTTGAGTTCACTCCTCTGTCTTCTTCTCTCCTCTCTGTGGGGTCATAGCTTTGCTCCCCTGCTCTTTTACTAGTTGTCATGGAAACCTTATGACAGTTGTCTCTAATAGCACCAGCTTCTTTCAAGGGAGCTCTATGTCCTCTCACTGCTGGCTGCTAATGTGGCTAGTATCTGATTATCACTGCATGCCTAGTATATGCTCATTTCCAAGATGCCATTGGGTTGACCCCTTTGGATCATGTTTATGAGATCTAGTACCTCTCATTCAGTCAGTGACTGAAGGATTGGGAAATTTAGACTTGGGCTATATAGACAGTTAGTTTAGGTAACTAGAACTAGTCAATTATGTAGTACAGTTTGATGATATGTATTTATCTTAGTCTCTAGGCTCTCCTGGGGGGCAGACTGCTATCATGCACCACCTTATAAATTTTTGATTTTTTTTAAAAAAAAAAAAAAAACCTAGAAGATATCACTGAGAACTCTGTCAACACTCTTGTTTTTTTTTTAATTTATAAATTTATAATAGTTAGTAGCCTGGGATACTGTTACAGAGAAGGGTCAGAAATGACTAGATAAAGTACAGTATAGCTAGAAAGTCCAAATTGTCTACTATAACCAGCAACTATCTAATGTTTCTCTCTACTTTAAGCAATGAGGGCCTTGTCAATATTTTGGTTCTGTCAGGAATAGCCAAGTGAGTATCTGCCCATGTGCCCAGCTGCCAACATCTTCTAAAAAATAACCTGAAATGCCTTCTACCTTGGCAGCAGTACCAGGAGAGCATAATAAAGTATGATACTGTGACCTTCACACAGTACACAGCATGCAGACATGGGGCTCCTGTAGGAATCAGGCTCTGGGAAGGCAGTGCAAAGAGGTTATCCCTGCAAGGACCCAGGATATTAGCAACTAGCCACAAAAGGACCAGCATACCAGAGAAGAGAAGAAAGAAAGAAGATGGAGGAGCAAACTCAACTCAATATCAAAAGTGGTCCCAGTAAAGTGCTGGGACCAGGGTAGATACAGTAAAAAACTGGCCCAAGAGAGAGGAGAGAAAGTCAAGTAGAAAATAAGTGCTTAACTAAAATAGAGTCAGCTGAGTAAGCTAACCTGCATATCTAGAGACTACAAAGATAACTAGGAAATGAGTATGGCCCAAGCACAACACAGATATACCCAAGCCAGAAAAAAGGCCCAGATGATAGCAAAAGTGGCCAGTGAGCAAGAGAAAAGGGCAGAGGAAGCAAAGACTGCATCACTCAATGCAAAGGAGAGGTGAAGAAGAAAACTCAACTCAATACCAAAAAGAGATGCCAGAGTATGCATAGCACAACTTCAGTAGAGGGAAAGATAAGAGAGTGGCTGCCAAGATCAAGGGACCTGCCAGCAGCCAGCTCTTATGAGTGTGCTGACCCAGACAAAACATAAGAGGACATAAGAAAAGTAGAGAAGCAGACACTCAACTTGACACTAAAAGAGCAGATAGATACTAAATGTCCTAGCCACAATAAAGAGCAGACACTGTGAACTCTTGAACAGCAAGAATGTGTGAACTGCAAATGACCCAGAGAGCAGCAAGATTGTGAAGAAGAATGCACCTCAGAGTGAAGATGGTGGTACATGGGAAAGAAGGGTTGCCAACACTCTTTTCTGGAATCTTTGCTATATTTGGCAATATTTTACTACTGAAAATGCCTCTATTATATTTTTTGAACTTGCTACCAAATCTGATATTTCTTGGCCAGTATTATTCACTCAAGTCTTAGCACTTCTCATCAATGCATTGTCTTATGACCCACAGGCCTGGAACACTTGTGAGCTTATCATCAATGACAACAATAGCAAGTCTTTCACACCTTGTCAAATTATTAAATGAGCATTAGCATGTGCAGCTTCTGCTAACCCTCTGCCCAGCCCTCCTCCTTCTAATAACTTTATGCCTGTAGACATACATATGCCTGCTCCAGCAAAAATTTCTCAACTAGCTATAAAGAAGCCAGCTAACTCTATACTCAAGGTCCCATCCATGAATAAGTCTCAAGCTTCATTTACTGATACAGTCAAGTCTAGGCCCAAGCCTCTAGCCTAGGCCCCTACTTCTATTAAGAATGATGTTGGCTTAGTGAAACTCACTAAGGTCTTTTCTGCTCTACTTACTGATTACATTGCTGTGATACACTATGCTGTCCAGAATATATCTGCTGCTAGTAAGTGCAGGCCTTCTTCTATCACTACTAGCCTCTCTTGCTACCAAATCCTCATCTTGTTTGTCAATTCTGAGGACTTGAACTTATTCAAGGTTATTTCTCAAACTAACAATAATCTCAAATGCCATAGATGTTATATTAAAAACATGGCTGCCAAAATTGTATATAGCAGTCTTTTTCTTTCTACTAACATTGTTACTTCTGCTGATAACTTGAAAATTGTTGCAGATTTCATCTCTCATGGTGTTAAAGTTCCAGTTACTACCTCTCTCTCTCAATTACAGTCTTTTTTGAAGATTATTAATATTTCTTTCCCAATCACAGAGGTGATATCATCACTTTACTTACCTTTAGTGGGCTTTCTATTGACCTTGCAGCTAAGCCATGCATCATGTGCAATTTGGCACACTTGGATACTGTTATCATATAGTTTGATATCTGAGGCTCTCAATCTAGAGCTTCAGCAAATAAGCTCAAAAATTAATATATAGGTATTAACAATGCTCAATATATCACTCAGCTCACAAAAGCTCACCCTGGAACCCCCCTCTGTCAATGTTGTTAGTGTTGGGGACATCCAACCACCACTTGCAAGGTTCAGACAATCAAGTGCCCTTATTGCTCAGGTCCACACTCTGAACAACATCATTGTAAATATATCAGTTGCTACAAAGACAACCTCAAAGCCAATCATCCTATTCTTCCTACTGAGACAGGTCTTCTCTGTCCTCATACTTCTATATGCATCAACTGTTATAGTAAACATGCAGCCAATAACTGTAAATGCAAGTTTTGGTGCTATTGATTTGATGCTAACTAGTTTCTTTGAATCTATTCTACAAGCAGTTAGGTTTCTCAACAGGTCAGCTGATGTTTAAAAGAGACATCCCTTCTTTCCCACACACCACCATCACCTAGGTTTTGGTCATGTTCTTGTAGTTGCTATGTCTGAGGATATATCTCAGTTTGTATGCAATCTGAAGAATTGTCCTTGGGATAAGGACATCAAAGCTGAGTCTAAGACACAGAGGTCTTTCAGCCTCTTGATATGGATAACTATGCTTTACAGGTCTTGCATGGTGCCTATTGCCATATATGGCTTTTGTCTTTGGTGTCATGGCCTTCACTCCCACAAGGCGCATCTCACCTCTCTTAACAAGATGCAGTATAGGGCTGCTATCTGGATTACAGATGCTTTCTGCACCTTCCCATCAGGTGGGGTTGAGGTGCTTGCCAGCCTTATCCCCATGCATTTATATCTTCACAAGTTGAGGGCTCACGCAGCATATCATGTCCTCATGCTTTCCCCTACCCATTCCACCAGACAGTTTCTGAGGACTAGGGATTTCTCGGGTGTTGATCCTTATTGCTACCATTTTATCAGGCTGGGCTGCTCAGTTGAGAAGGTCTGGTCTGCTGTTGTGGATACTCTTTTGTATCTAAGAGTTCCTGTCACTCTGGAAACCTTTGATGCTGACACACCAGAGGCATACCCAGGGCAGCATCTTATGGACTGGTTTTCAGACTGGGTATGGGTCACTGAGTTTTCCCCTCATGAGGAAGACATCAATGTCCTGCATATTCTCAATACAGAGCTTGATCAAGCACTGGCATTGGATGACTGTGTTGTTGTGGCTATGGATGCTTCTGTGGGCCATGACAGGGCATTTCAGGCTGTTTTGGTGGCTTGGGTCTGGGCAGAGGGCATGCTGGTTAGGCAAATGCACCAGTCCACAGGCTGGGTTACCACTCCTGATATGGAACTCCATGCTATTCATATGGGCATCTTTGCTGCATGTGTGTGGGAGAGCACTCATCATGTTGTCCTGTTTACCAACCATTCTGCTTTGGCCAGGAGGGCATTGAACCCTCAGCAGATAGGCCCAGGCTCTGCTTGTCTGCTGTCGTCTTGTGGAGTGGCTTGAGGGGGATCCCTCTTGCACTTTCATGTTTGTACAGGTCCACTCCTCTCTGGAGTGGCCATTGCATCACACAGTCCACAGATATATTGTGGACCCTGCTGCCTGGGAGCTGGTGGGGGCCTGTCCTTTCACCACTCTTAACTATTTACATATAGCTGAGACTTAGGCTTGTCATGATGAGTGGACTAGGCAGTTCACTTGTTTGAGCTCCTCCAGGAGAGATTTCTTGCACCTCTCTGATGAAAGGGGCAAGCATATGATGCCCACTTATCTCTCTGGGAGTACATGGCTAAAGTATCTGCATGATTCCCTGCTTTGCACACATGTGTGTAGGGCAGTCCTCAATCATGCTCTGATTGGGAAGTTTAGATGTCAGTTTAATCTTTCCCATGATCATTCTTGCCCTTGTGGGTCCACCAATTGGCAGACCCGCAAGCACATGTTAACTGAGTGTAGTGACTTTGGTAACTGACAGTACTTTCCTAAGTGCTGGAAGGAGCTGTTGGATTTCTGCAGGGAGAACCCTAGGGCATTCTCCTTTGCACATCTCCCTGGGGGATAACAATGGTGCAGCCACTCTTTGGTGGTCACTAGGTTTCCTAGGATTCTTTGTCCTGAGGGTCTGGCATTGGCTGCTGATGGGGGCTGTGCTAGCTTGGCTTTAGCATGTGGTGTGGACAGTGGCCATGCTGTGGGCATGAGCATATTACCTGCTCCTCCATTCATCTTTGGTTGGAGGGAGGGCCTATCTTTCAGTGTAGGCTGCTATATCTAGCTGAGCTACAGGGGATTTCTTCTCTAGGGTCTTTTGTAGATTACTGTAGATACTTTTGTATTTGCAACCAGACTGCTATTGCACACTGGTATATAAATTTATGAATTAAAAAAAATATATATATATATAGATAACTATTCTAGTTCTCATATTTTAGATACATTTTCTGATTGATTTTCCTTTTTTGATTTTGACAGGTCAAATCTGAAAGCACTCAGTGCACACTCTCGCTGTCTCAATGCAGAACTCTCCTGCTTCCATTTTCTCTCCAATACTGCCATCATTATTGTCAATAGCAGTGTTCCTAACAATCACAACATGCAATCCAATATATGTTATTAAATATGGTCCAATGGGATCTTACTCCACTCTCTCACCATTCCCAATGGACAATGCACCACTCCAGAAGCCAAGCTTGCTATGCAACATTTTGTATTATATAAGGCTCTCACTATTCCTGATATTGATCATATCATCATCCTCACTGATCACATCATGTCATCATAGGCCCTTCTAGACCCATCCATTCATCCTGGCCAATATCACTCATTGGCTATGGCAAAAGCCCTATGCCTATGGCTAGGCCATTCCAGATCTTGGTCCATTGACTTCTGATATGTTCCATCCAAAAGCACTCAGTGTGATTGTAATGCACCTAATAACTGCCCTGGACTCTCCTGCTGTATGTTGTGGCAAGTTCATCTCATGTCCAAATCAAATCATTGCCATGCTGGGTTGCACCCTAGCATCTCCATGGCATTCCTTCAAAAAAAGACTACCAATTCTTGTCTCAAAACATAGCAAGATCTATTTCTCAACAATGCCCAATATCACGGTCACTCATTCCTCATGCTCCACAGCAAGCACTTTAAAGGTGGTATTATCCTGCCTCAATATTACAATGGTGGCTCCTGGCTTAGGGAGCTCTATTCTTTCTATTCCATTGACAGTGACGATCCTAGTCACATCATCACTGGTTTCAACATCATCACTCAAGCTATATGTGCCATTACAAATCATGCTCCTATCAGCACTTATAGGAGTTGTTTTTTCCCTTGTGAAGCCACCAACTGTCATTGTGGCTTCTTTATCCAATTATGCAAATACATCATCATTAGGTGCCCTCTCTATTTCAGAGAAGATGTCCCTATCAATACACTAAGTCAATTTATTGACTTCCTCTCATACAATTCTCAGGCATTCGCTTTCAATTCTGATGCCCTGACTTTCTCCCCCCTCTCTACACTAATTTGTCAACATGCTAGGCTGTACCTTAGCAGCTCTGCATCCCCACTTCCCAATCTGCATCCTGGCTAAGCAATTGTGTTGCACCAGTAAGTTCTTTTTTGATTTGACCTTAGTCTCTTCTCTCACTGTCTGTATTTCAGACATTTTCTTTTGTATGTTTTCTTTTAATCTATTCCTTCTTCTGATAGTAGCACCATTTCTCTATGTCTCTAGTGCTTTTAGTCTTATTGTCTCATGGTCATGAACAATATCTCCCTTAGTTTGTTTGTTGTTTGTTAGTTTTATTTCTAGCTTTGTAGTCATATATAGTTAGATGCAGACTGTAATAGAGCACCACATAATAAATTTTTGATCAAAAAAAAAAAAAAAAAAAAAAAGCTGAGTCTAAGGCCAAAATGTCAAGCCCAACTCCATCACAGGAGGGTGACACTGAAATAGCAGGCCCTTCTACTCCTTATGCATTGGTTTTCCCCTCTAGGCCTCCCAATCCTGTTATATCTGTCCCTCATAAGGGTAAAGGCAAGAAGAAGAGAAGCTCCACTGCTGCTGAGCTCTCTTCCTACCAGCCTCACCTAGTGCCTTCAGCATCACACTCTGCTACTCTCCCTTCCCTAGTCTCCCCCTCCCCAGTCCTTGGTGGTCTCTCTCCTATAGTGAGTATTTTAACCCCCTGTATTTGCCCTCTAGTCCCTGGTGATTGGGACTATGTTCTTCCTCACCCCTCTATTGATTTGGTGGAGTAGGTTTCTCTTCTCAATGATATGCTCACAGCCTTGGTCTGATGAGTGTGATCATATGCAGTTTTCTCATGCTCTGTTGGTGACAATGGGGCATGTTTTCACATTGTAGTGGCATACTCTGCCCTTCAATGACTCTTCTAGTGTGCCTACCTTGGCTTCAGTCTTGCATGACATGCTGCTCCATAATACTCTGTAGTGTCTCCCCCCAATTCATGGAGTAGCTGAGTCAGCTGCTCCTGCTCCCCCTACTCCAGCATGTAGTCTTCCCTCAGAGGCTACTGCCCATCCTCCTCCAGCTTCCAAGTCTGTTCCTTCTTCTAGGCCTGCTTAGTCCATCAAGTACCCCCCTCCTCTCTCCATTGTGAAGCATAGCTATGCTGACACTGTTCATGACATCACATCTTTGGTCAACTTGGCCGAGACAGTCCCTACCCTCCTATCTAATTACATCATTGTAATGCATCAGACTTCTGTTTCTTCTGTGCTTTCTAGGCACAAAATCAAGTTAACTGTTCCTGGTCTCTCTCACCACCAGGTGTTGGTCAAGATTGACCCACTCCCTTCCTCTTCCTAGTTCCCAGCCCTTATGGGGGCTGCCAACTACTCTCTTGGTAAGAGTGATCTTCAGGTTGACTTCTGCTATTTTACTTATAGGAGGATCTCCCTCCTCACCTCTTGCATTACCACCCAGGGTGAAATAGACCTGGTAAAGGCTAGTGTTCAGTGCCTCCTCTCCCTCACTGAGGATGGAGTTGAGGCTGTCCTCCCTTGTTCATGATCTTACCTTAAGATTATTGATATTTCTTTTTTCAAGACAGATGGCCAGCAGGTCACTGCCTCTGATATATGGGCTGTCATAGGGAAGTCTCACATAGCTAGCTCCTTTACTCTTACAAATAGCCCTCAGACTATACACAACTCTCAGCACACCAATACTACCACTATGTGGTTCAATATTCTTGACTCTCAGTTAGGTGCTACTGCCAAGCATCTGATTAACACATCCTTCCAATTCAGCCCAGCCTCATGCTTTGTGCATGTGGCTTGCTCCCACTCTGGTATCTCTTTGTGTTAGCATTGCTGACACTGAGGACACTCTACTTGTGCCTGTCACTTGCAGGCCTCCCAATGCTTTGGGTGCACTGGTCCTCATACTGAGGCTGGTTACTACAACTACACTTCCTGCTGTAGGAGTAACCTCTTTGCTAAGCTACCCAAGGAACTGACCCCTGCAGGAGCCCTATGCCCACATGCTATGTGCTGTGTGAACTGCTCTGGGGAGCACAGTGCTAGCAATTGATAATGCCCATTCTGGTATCACTATTTTGACTAGAGATGGTTGGCTGAAAAGTCAGCCCCTTTAGACACTTGAGAAGCATTCCAGGAGATTTCCCAGAAGACAGTGGAGGTTAAGCACAAGGGTAGGCATGTGCTTGGCTATTGCTACTGAAACCAAAATATCAACACAGGCTCCCATTACTTATTGAGGAGAGGAGCATTTGATTTAGCTATATCTAATAGACATGTAGACTTTCTAGCTATATTGTACCTTATGTAGTCATTTATGGCCTTTTCTTGTAATAGTGTCTTAGGCTACTAACCCAGGGGCAGACTGCTATCATATACTGCCTTATAAATTTATAAATTTTTAAAGAAAAAAAAAGATGTTTAAAAGAGAGATTCTCTTAGAATATATACTTATTATTAGCTATCTAATTTTTATTTGATATTTGACTTTTTTCTTTTTTCCTGACTATGTATTTTGTATATTTAGTTAGGTGCAGACTGCAATCAAGCACCACATTATAAATTGATGATTGAAAAAAATACTTATTATAGAGTAAATAGCTGAAGATTGTTTATTGCAGAATTCTTCTCAAGTTGATCCATGAAGATATTATCTATGTTGTAAGAGTCAGCTTGTTCTCTTCTGCATACTTCCAGATTCTTGTATATCTATCTAACAAGATCAAACTAGGAGTTTTCAAGAGTCTCTCTTTTTAGAGAAAATATTAGACAGAAATTATTATCTATAACTAGATATCTGTTCTCCTCAAATCTTTTAACAAAGAAGCATGGTCAACCAGTGCTAACCATCAGATGATGTTTGCCATATATTAGATAATAGCAAGAATCAAGAAGCTAAGTTGCAACCTCTACAGAATTATTAGTCTATGCTATTTATTTATATCACTATAGCATATTGTCTGTGCACTATCTATCTATGGAGACATCCTTTTAAAGAGACAACCTTGATAGGTAGTACCTAGTAATCACATAAGAATGCCATTTTCTCATCTGGTCAATGTGCATATCTAATATAAAGTGTACAGAAAGATTGATAATCTTATATCCTGAATTAGATATCCTCTGGACTTAAAAACAAAGCAAATCTTTTTCATTGTGGACTTCACAATAGGCATACTCATTGTATATATGATGTTCTTGCCATTGCAGATAATTAGAGTAATAATTTAATGCTGCCAACAGCTTGATATGTCCTATATTATCTATTTGTATATATATAATGTAATTCCCAATCTAAGACCTATACCTTGTTGAGATAATATGAATACAATAATGACAGGATGCTGATATATAAAAGCTAGATGTGTAAGTAATATCCTCATTAATATTCACAGTGTTAATCTCTTTTGTGGCTCTGCAAGTTCTATGCTAGTTGTAAATATTGGAAAATAGGAGATTTCTGGCTATCTTTCCTCTGTTAGCCTCTGAATAATATTGGAGCATATAGCTGGTTGTGTCCTGGATCTCAGAATTATCTAAAGAACTTTTATAGGAAGGTGGGCCTTCAGTTTCACATCTATTCATCTTGAAGTCAGTAATATATTCACTCATACTATGATAATCATAGTTTATCATACTTATATTGAGTGTACTCAAATCCTCCATTGTTTCAGCTAGTTTCTGAAGTTCTTTGGTTTGATGGATAGCTAAAAGCTCAATATTATAATTTTATATGTTTGGAAGATAATTGCTACCTGAGAATTCAGCTATCCTATTGCAGTTTGGACACTGTCTAGACATGTGTCCTTCTCTTCTGCACTCATAGCAATAATTCTCATGATATCATTACTCATGTTCCATTAGATCTATCTGACATCTATGCTGATTTTCTCTAAATCTTTGGTCACAATTTTTATTTGGATGGCTTTGTTATGAATTACATTTACATGAAAGTCTTTGTTAGTTAGAGTTAAATCCTGGTGTATGATTCATCCTCCTTCAATAGGAGTTGTTCATATATTCATGATTATTTCATATATTTTGAGAATTTTGATTATTTCTATTATTACCAAATCTTTGTTCAGCATGATGGGATCCTCTATAACCTCTCCTTTCATGATAATGATTTCTATCATAGTGTTAATATGGAAAAACACTATTCACAATCATGTCAGCAATTTTATTTAACTCTGCTACATGCAGAACAGTTTAGAATGAAGAGGTATCTAGATTCAGCTTATCTTTCCATAATGCCTTTTGGATCTCAGTTCAGAAGCCATTCCATAATTTGTAGACTTGAGAGCATCTATCAATATGTCTAACTGTAGTGAATAACTTGTTGAGCTAAGAAGCATATTCTTTTACAAATCTATTCCCCTGACAGCAGTTATTAAGTTTATGATGCTGGAATGCCTTGAAGTTGGTAGAGAAATAATAGTTGAACAGTTCTGTGAATAACTTTTCCAAATTTTATCCACTGGAGTTCATAGCTATTTCTCAAGTATAGAACATATATGCCTGGCCTGTGAGAAAATTAGAAATAATGGATATATAGCAGCTTTGAGGGACACATCTATCTTAGATATAATCTGTAGCCTATGTCATAAATCTATGAAATACTTGAGGATTGTCAGACCTATCATATTTTTCAAGAGGGAGTAGTTTCAAAAGAGACTTTCTTAAGTTTCTTCTTCTGTACCTTTGATCATGTCACCTTCTTACATCAGGTAAATCTGAGCTTAAAGAGATATCAGATGAGGAGTCACTTGAGAAGTTATTAAAACCTCTATTACTACTATCAATAAAAGAAGCAGAGTCCAAGTTACTAGATGGCAAATCTAACTCAGTTGAGAACAAGGTTCCAGAGTCTGTGCTAGAAGAGTTGCTACTATTGTTATTATCACCAGAGGATTTAGAGGAGAATTTATCACTTTGAGAAAACCTTTAGGTCTTTTTATTTTTACTCTTTTTATTTTATTTTGCCTTCTCAAAGGCTTTTCCTAGATAACTTCCTGGGTATATCTGGTTGATTAGTAGCAAATTTCTTTCCCTCTTGCTCTTTTGACTAAAAGATTTAAATTTTTTATGCTATTTTCTATTAAAATCAACTAACTGTTTGATCTGGTTATATAATTTATCCAAGAGTGGTGTCAAAAACCTGTCTGTGTTGACACCACTTCTATGCTTTTCAAAGTATTTATATTGCTTTTGCTAGTGTCTCAGATTTATGTACTCATTGGAGATCTGAGCATTTTTTCAGTTATGAGGGTCCATATCTTTACTCTTGTCCCTAATCATATTTCTAGTAGTCTTTATTCTAACCTGAATATTCTGTTTGTTGATCAATGCTTTTTTTTGTTGGGTCAATTCACTAGATGCTTATTTCAATATCTTATCTTGAGTAACTAGCAGTTTCTTTGGGTCCTTTGAGTGTCTATAATATGTGCAAGTTTTGTTTATATTCTAGTTGATGTAGTTGTTGTTCTCAGAATCTTCAGTTTCAATTCTGACTTGCTTATTCTTAAATATATTATGTTCAACACAAGAAGTCTCAGGTGTCATCAAGCTATCATGAGGGGTCATAAAATTTTTATCAGATTTGAGTGAGTCATTGGTGATATTACCAGAGTTGTTGTCCTTATCTATGTTATCTTTGGCCAATGTATTTACTTTGTCTATATTCAAAGTGGGTATAGTCTCAATATGAAGAGAGACATCTTTAGAAGTAGTGACATCTTTATTTTGAACATCTTTGATAGCAGCATCTTTTGAGATATTAGCAAGCTTAAAGCCTCTGGAGATAGAGATAGGAGTGGAAGAAGAGGTGGACTTACTAGTTCTCTTAGCTTTTGGAGCAAGGTTGAGGTTATTAAAATTAGTAAGTAGACTATTTTTGTGAAGTTGATAAGCCATAGTTACAATGAAATATTCTTTTGAGTTTTGGTTTTGAGGCAGAGTGACACCAATGAGCATGATGGAGTTCAGATGATCAGGCCAAAGATGTTCCAAATGTTGAGATGTTAAAATGAGAAGAAAGAGCTAAGTGTGAGAGAAAGAAGCAAGTATGACAACTAATAAGATCAAAATATGTGACACAAGAGTAATGGTGATTACTGTTGAGGCACATAAAACTCAAGTTGAAATGAGATGACTATTTACTGGTATCATATTTGAAAGAGTCTAAAGCTAAACATACATGAGAGGTTTACTTATATATAAGAGATATACTTGTTTCAACAAATAGAGATAAAGAGAGATAAAGAAATGAGTAAAGGAAATAGTCATATATGTATAAAATTCTACAATGTGAGTATTCTTGCAGTAAGAATTTAGGTGCAGTAGTGTAGGTATAGGAAATTACAGATACTTCTACATATACAATGTCACTCTATAGTGCAGGAGTTGTTGTGATAGAGTGCAGGTACAGATGCAGGTGCAAGTGTATGATACTATGTGGGAGGCATGGCAAAGGCATAGTAAGATGCAGGTATAGATGTGGTAAAGCAGAGTCCCATTGTATAAGACACCACAGAAGTCCAGCAGTGCTCTACTGAATCTTTTGATGATCTCCTGCATTCATAGTGGTAGATCTGCCATCACTATGAGTATTGGTGTAGGTTTCAGCAGTTGCTTGAAAAAGATTTATTGTATATTTATATATATATTGAGTGATCAATGTTCTCTCTATGAAGACATTGCAGGTAATACTGAATAACTTAGTGTCTACCAACTCTCCATTGGGCAATGCAGTTTTAGTGAGAAGCATGAAGTGTGTTCCTGAATAGTGATCTGTCAGATAAAATTTAATCAACAAATATTTCATAATTGAGTACCTTAGTATTTAGCAATCATTTATATCTAGGAGGACCACATATTTTATTGAAATCAGAGAATTCACATCAAAGAAATCAGCCCAAAAGGAGTGGTTAAATAGGGGAAGTCAGTTATAGAATTTTTGTGTGATTCCAAACTTTGATTTTGAACTTGATTCTATACCTGAGTTAAGACTGCAAAACATAAGAATCAGAATCAAGTGAAGCTCCTCCAAAGCTGCTTTGACCATCCCAGAATCATAATTCTCTAAATCTCCTAGATGTTTATTGATATATATATATTTAAATAAAATGAATAAAATTTCCATAACTAAGCATAAGTCTTTGGTGGGTCTTGTGATGGCACTGACTCAGTGCATAGACAAACCCAACCTCCTTAACCACATTTCCCAGTAAGTTCCATACCACCAAAAAAGTCCAAACAACTACAGTCAATAGCAGAAGGAAAATCTGCCTACCAGTCTAAGAAGAAAGCCAAAACTGTGCCTCAGCCAGCTCAATCAGAAACTCCATTGGAGACTAATAGTGGCAATGATGGCCCAACAATTGCATATGTCTAACTTTACTATAAGTGTGATATGTGATACTCATGTGTTTGCTTAGTGTGCACAGATGGGATAACGAGCTCTTCTCTCAACTGATAGCTTATATTACTGAAGATTGCATTATACTCTAGGCCCTGTATCTCCCTGCAGGGCAAAACCCATCAGCATTGATTAGTGGTTCTACCTGGAAGTCAGAGGTGTACTGGCTTCTTGCTCAGAAACTATTTTCAGAATACAAGACTCACAAACAGGCCTTTTCAGCTGTTAATCATAAAGAAAAGGCATCAAGGACTGTTTGGGCACAGAAGATCAAGAACTGCTTATCCAAGTATGTTTGTCACTGACCAAACTCAATTTTTCACATTCTCAATCTAATATGTATGCTATAGAATGGAGAAAATCATGAATGAGGTGAAGACTGAATTAGGTCAGACTGGAGCTGGGATCAAAGAAGCATCTGAGATAGACACAAGCCAAAGTAACACCTTCACCAACAAGTGGCATGCATATAATTTAAACTTATTTTTACTTAGATCATTAGCTAATTCACTCAAAGAGGAAATATCACAATATGCTTCATAGTTCTTTGAGATGTGAGATCTTGTGGGTAACTAACCAAACAAAGTTTGTGCTGGTCTAGGAAATTCTCAGGATAAGGTTGATCTCAATATTTTAGCACTCAGCAAAAGTAAAGCAAAAGCTTCCAGATTTGTCAGGTCATCAAGTCTAGATCTTACAGATGACAATAGAACCCCCAATATTCCCACATTAGATCCACTAGCTGGAATTTCCAAACATGAACATCTGTCATGGTCATCTATTGAAGGCACAGTCTCTCACACCAACAAGAATACTCTAATGTCCAACATCCCAAAGACTACAGCCACAATTCCTCAAAAGCATTCATATTCAACTGGTGCAACTGAATCAATTGGAGCACCCAAGACATCAAATGTAATGAGCTGCAAAAAGGGGAAAGTTAAAGAACTTTTGGACATAGTTTTAGCTAAAGAACAAACATGACAGCAAGAGCTTGAGATTATCAAATTGCACATTCAGCAGCAGCAAGAAGAAACTAAGACCTGTCAAGAGCTTCAAAGGCAAAAACACAAGGAACATCTTCAGTGAATTGCAGTTGCTGAACAAAAGTCAAAAGAACACTTCAAGCTTGTGAAACTTTTTATACAGTATAGTAGTGGTAGATTTCTCAGAAGTCAGATACTAGGATTGAGTGGAGTTAGCACATCATTCAGCACTTTATCTAGTAGCTTGGCTCATGGTAGTGGTGAGAATTCAGCAGGTATGGGCCCTATAACATCTCTACTCAATCATGACCTAAGTGAAGAAGAAGAAAATCATAGTGGATGGTCATTTGCAGCAGGAAATCCCACTTATGATTATTTATTTGAGGGTTACTAGTATTTAATAGCTAGTAGCTAGTTACAAATTCCAATGTGTTTAAGCCATATCTCTTTTAACTCTTGGCACTTCTCACATCCAACCATTAAGCATTTTCACCTTTTCTGGCCTCCTCTCTCAGTAGCACTTGGTCCACCAGATCTACCTAGAAATATGTCAAGCTCATCATCAGAAGATAAACCATCATCAATGAATGGGTCTTTGCCATTAGGATAGTCAGGTAGCTCTTCAGCCTGATCCAAGGTACCAGTTTCATGCTGAAGTACATAGTTATAAACTGCAATACAGGCCACAATCCAATAGGTGGCAAGCTTGTGTGACTTTTCATCAAAGATAAGTAGTCAAAGTCTTTTTAGAGATTGGAATCATCCCTTTAAAAATCCAATTGCATGTTCTGAGCAGATGCATAACCTTGAAACACATTCATTGAATTTTTGATTATCAGGCTCTTCATGTTCTGGACTCTTGTATGGTGCAACCACCCAACTCTCAAGCTATTAGAAGACAATTGTATCTTAGTGATTAAAAACAGTGTGGCTTTGAACAAAATGCACACTGGATATGCTGAATCAGCCCAGACAAATTCCAAATCCTCTAGTAATTCATCATGTCATTGGTATAATACAGTACCTTCCCAAGCTGTTACATCATGGGTACTCTCTATAAATCCATATCCAAAGTCAATGATTTGTAAGTTGGGAAGGGATACAATCTGGTGTACAAGAGGCAGTTTCAAGTGAGAACAGGATTTCAACACTGATATCAGTCACCAAATATACACCTGGATATTCAAGGAATAGTTACACTTGCAGTCAAAGTAGCTATCACCATACCAGTTAGGTTGCTTGAACATTGGTACAAGTGTTCCATCAACAAAACACCAGCTATCTTGCCATGTAGGACATGAGTGGCCCTTTACCCATTGTTTTGCCCTCTCCTTCTCTCTTCTAGTTGGAAAATGAACTGCTTCTTGAAGGAAGTCATCATGAAGCACTGCTGTCATCACATGATCAGTAGTATTTGTAACAGTACCCTTCCCCAAGCCTCCCCAGTTCCCAACTCACTCAAGGCCTGCAGCATTTCCCAAATGGCCAAATCAGTAGAGGGCAATAGCAAGTTGTCGTTTAACTGGTGTTTGAGGTTTGTGAGAGTTACTTTGAAAGATAGGGTCAGACTCAATCCAATAGAGGAGAGCATTGAATGTTGATAGCTAAATACATATTAATTCATGAAATTTGTCCAGTTATTAGAATCTGTAGACATTAAGGACATAGTTAAGGAAATTTGGACCATGAGGGAGGTTATCATGGGGAACAGTGTATTGAGTTGCATACATGTCATCAAAGAGCTTGCAAACTGTTTCTGTTAGTCAAGATCATCTGAGACCAAGAAGTTCTTCCCTAATCACTAGTTGCTGCTCTCTAGGTGTCTTCTCTACTAGTTTGGTCACATTCTCCTCTAATTCTTGCTCACCCTCATCATCAGCCAAATACCCATAGTCATGCTCATTGGAACCCATAATATCCTGGATAGATGCTGCTAAATTAGACACAACCAGAAGCTGGGTGTCTATAATGTCTGAGACAATAGCAGAAACTTGGGTGAAGGGTTCATCAGGATCCTCAACCTTGCCAGCCAATGCAGGAGCCTCTGTTTCACTGATATCCAATAACTCAAGGCTGTAATTGTCACTAGAGGATATAAAAGAAAGAAAGCTGCTAGATAAGGTTGAATAGTTTTGTGGTCTTGCATTGAAGTATTTCCACCCTATTTCAGCAGCATCAGGACCAAAAACTGCTACAGGAGTTTGCAGCAATGTCAAGTATGCAATATTTGGTCACTTTGAAGATGAATATATTGGTGTAAAAGGTCCTGTGAGAGGCATTGTTGAGGAGTGGAACAGGCTATGACAGTAGATGATATCATCAACTTGTGATGCTATCCATGAGTAAATACAACTGAGGTCATTTGTATTTCCCCACAGTCCCTACATTGAGGCACTAAGCTGGCCATCTCCAAATATATATATTAATTTTGTTTTGCCTATGTTTGGAAGGAAATTATGTTAGAATCTATTTTTTGATTGGTGAGAATCAGTGCAATCAGTTATGAATCATGATTCTGGGAAATTTCACACAATAAAATCAACTACAGAATTGACTTCAAAATCATGAGAAAAACTTATAACTGACTTCTCCTAATGTTTAGATCAAAAAGATCTTCTGAGTGATAAGATATAATATTTATCTTCATATTTACTTTTAGCCATCACACTTTGAGCTCTCACTAGGCTCATGCTTCCATACTTGTTCATGCTACTTTACACTTGGGATGTAAATCACACTACAAGAAAGTTGAGGTATGAAAAGTCTATACTTGTACCAGTAAGTTATGTCTAATCTCATACTTGTTTATGCTTTCCTAATTCAACTCATGCTTGGACTCACATTTAATTTTGTACTTGATCATGCAATTCATACATGAGCTTTTGTTAACTCACACTTGACAAAAGTTATATACCAGCATTCTTGCTTTTAATTTCTCTCAATTATTTCCTTTCTTGAACTATTTAATGCTTCTTAGTATTCTTAAAAAACAGGATTTTGCTTCTGCTATCACTTGTTTCTTTTCTAATTATTTAGTAGGTCACTTATCTAAATACTTATATAGTTCTTTTTCTTCAGAATTTTTTGACACTAATGCTAGAGTAAGCCAAGATTCTGCTCTTTCTCCAATTTTATCTAAACTTTATTTAGCCTCATTGCTCTATTTAGCTAGTTATAATATAACTAAACTAGTTTTTTTTCTTTCTTTTATTGATGATGAGACAATACTTAGTCAAGGAGAGATATGACAATAGTGCCACAACAAGTTAGTCAAGGTATATCATATCTTGGTTAAGCTTGTCCATAACTTTGAATTGCTTCTAGAGTATAATAAATCTAAAGTTCTTAATTTTTCTCAAAAAAACAATGATACTAATCCTGCTATCAATCTAGGATTCATGCTATACACATTATCTTCCCCCCTCAAACCTAAGAAATATTAGCATTACTTAGACTCTACTTTGACCAGCGTATTAATTTCAATGAACATATTTGATACTAGTCAACTAAAACTCTCTCTTCAGTCTACACTATGAGACTTCTTGGAAACTCCATGTACAGCCTAATATCCCATCAAAAACAGCTCTTATATTGTTCTTGTATAGTCTCTCTTACCACTTATAGATGCTGCCTTTAGTATTTTGATGGTGTAAAATTGTTAATAAACTTCAAGCTCTTCAACAAATGCAATGTAATGCAGTGCTTTGGATCACAAACATCTTCTGCACTTTGTCTACTGATAATATTCAATCATTGGCCAGTCTTATCTCTATCCAACTTTACCTCAAAAAACTTACCAAATGCACTAGCTTACAATATGCTATGCTTGATAAATCTCATCCTGTCCACTCTCTGTTGAGCTCTGAAAATTCCAAGAGAGCACTACTATACCCAAAGTCAATTGACCTCATAGCTAATAAAGAAAAGTCAGCAGTTGATAGCCTGCTAGTCAAAGCAGATGTTCTGTTAATGAACACTGACAAAATACTCTGTCCTTTGGATAATTTTAATAAGCCTAGTTCTCATTTACTAGACATTTTCACTGACTGTTTTTCTTTCTTTGGTTATAACAGGTCAAGTCTAGAAGAACTCAGTGATCATACACAAAGACTTGATGCATCACTACTCTTTTTTTTTTTTTTTTTTTAAACTCATAAATTTATAACGCGGTGTGCGATAGCAGTCCACGCCCAGGTTAGTAGCCTGGGATACTGTTACAAATGTAAAACTAAAGATGACTACCCAAATGCATAACAGATCAAAACTACATAAGAGTCCATCACAATCAGTGTCCCACAAATGCACACTACCTACTATCTTCGGATTGTGGCCTATGTCGATATTTCAGTTTCAGCGCTTATGGTTGAGCATGTGCCTACCCTTGCACTCCTCCTGTGCTGTCTTCTGAGAAATTTCCTGGAGCCCCTCATGAAGACTAGACAGAGCCGACTTTTCAGCCAGCCATGCCCTGTCAAAGTGGTGATGCCAGAAGGGGCATCGTCAGTCGCTAGCACTGTGATCCCCTTTACAGTTCACACAGCGCACGGCATGAGGGCATGGAGCTCCCTCGGGGGTCGGGTCCTGGGGTGGCTTCACTGAGGGGTTACCCCTGCAGCAGGACGCGTGTTGATGATGACCGGCCTCAGTATGAGGACCAGCACATCAGGGACATTGGGGGGCCTGAGAACGACAGGTGCGAGTGGAATGTCCCCAGTGCCAGCAACGCTGACACAAGGGGATGCCAGAATGGGAGCAGGCTGCGCAGACAAAACACAAGGAGGGGCCGAATTGGAATGACGTATTGATCAGGTGCTTAGCAGTAGTGCCTGACTGTGAGTCTAGAACATCGAACCACACAGTGGCGGTGTCAGCACAGCGGGAATTATGTATAACCCGAGGGCTATTCACAAGAGTAAAAGAGGGGGCTAGGTGGGACTTCCCCATAACCACCCTGACATCAGCAGAGGTGATCTGGTCACCATCCGCCTTAAAGAAGGGGACGTCCATGATCTTAAGATAAGACCAGGACTTAGGAAGAGAGGCCTTGACACCACCCTCAGCAAGGGAGAGGAGGTGCTGGACAGAAGAGCTCACCAGGTCAATCTCAGCCTGGGAGGCAACGTGAGAAGTGAGGAGGGATATCCCCCCATAGACAAAGTGGCAGGAGTTGACCTGAAGGTCACTCTTGCTGAGAGAGCGATTTACAGCCCCCACAAGAGCAGGGAACTGAGATGAAGATGGAAGGGGGTCGATCTTGATGAGGACCTGCCACCAGGAGGGACCAGGAACAGTTGACTTGATCTTCCGCTTAGGAGCAGCAGGCGGGACAGAAGCCTGATACATTGCAATGATGTGATCAGAAGGAAGGTCGGGGACTGTCTTGGCCAGATTGACCAAAGATGTCACGTTGCAAACAGTGTCAGCATAACTACACTTAACACTGGAGGGGGGAGGGGGGCACTTGGTGGACCAAGCAGGCCAGGGAGGGGGAGCAGGCTTGGCAGCTGGGAGAGGACAGGCAGTGGCTTCCGACGGAGGACCACATGCTGGAACAGAGGAAGAAGGAGCAGCTGAGTCAGCTGTTCCATGGATCAGAGGAGGACGCTGCGGGGCATCACAGGAAAGCATATCATGCAGGGCCAAAGCCAAGGTGGGCACAGTGGGAGAGTCGTCGAAGGGCAAGACATGCCCTTGAGCAGCAAATATGTGCCCCACTGTAACAGACAGGGCATGCACAAAGCGCATGAGGTCCTGTGGGTCAGACCAGGGCTTACCAGCCAAGGCCGCAAGCAAGTCATTGAGGGAAGTGACCCTATCCACCAAAGCAGAAGACAGGGCAGCAGAGAGCCAAGAGGCAGCAGAGAGAGGATGGATGCAAGGAGCAAAAGTACTCGCCCCAGGAGAGAGGCCACCAGTAACTGGAGAAGGAGAAACTGGGGGAGCAGGAGTGGATGAGCATGACATAGAAGGCGCCAGGCAGGCAGGAGGGGGCATGAGCTCAGCAACAACTCAGCTATGCTTCTTCTTGCCTTTGCCCTTGCGAGGGACAGGCATGACAGGATCAGGTGGCCCAGCTGGGAGGACCGATGCATGGGGAGTAGAGGGGCCCGCCATCTTGGTGTTGCCCCCCTGTGATGGAGTCGGGCTCGACATCTCAGCCTCCGACTCAAACTTGACATCCTCATTCCAAGGACGATTCTTCAGATTGTGTATATACTGTGCATTGTCAGACATAGCGACTACGAACACAACCAAGACCACAAATGATGATGGTGGTGTGTGGGAAAGAAGGGATGGTGCATCACTACTCTTTGCCCACTTCTCTTCTGATACTGCTGTCATCATTACTGATAGCAGTATCTCCAATGATCTTTATCTTTACACCAATGTCTGTTATCAAATATAGTACAATAGCTCTCTCATCTATACCCTCACCCTTTCCACTAGCTGATGTAACTCATCTAAAGCTGAACTCACTGCTCAATGCTTTAGCATATGCAGAGCACTCTCATTTATGCCTAATATTTCACATCTTGTGATTGTTACTGATCACATCATCTCTTCACATTGACTCTTGGACTCTTCTATTTATAAAGGCCAATATCACTCACTTGCAGCAGCTTGTACCCTATGCCCATGACTAGAACAGCCTGGATCCCATCATGTAGGCTTTTAGTATATTTTATCCAAGTTCTCTCAATATGACTGTAACACTGTCCCTGAAAGGCCTGGCCAGTTATGCTGTCTTCTATGAAAAGTTTACCTTATAGTGAAAAATAATCATCAACATGCTGAGTTGTGCCATAGTGTCTCCATATCATATCTTTGCAAAAAGGTCACAGTATAAGGGTTATACTCTTACCTTGTTTCATTTGATAACTTTACTTTCTTCTTTCATATCTATTTTCTTTACTTTATATAAATTATAGCTTCAGACTCTCATTACCATCAATTTATTACATAATACTCTCTCTTTTTTTCTTTTTTTTTAATTTATAAATTTATAACATGGTGTGCAATAGCAGTTCACACCTGGATTAGTAGCCTGGAATACTATTACAGGGGAGGGCTGGAAATGACTAGATAAGATACAGTATAGCTAGAAAGTCCAAATTGTCTACTGTGACCAGTGACCATCTAATGTTCTCCTTCACTTCAAGCAATAAGAGCTTTGTCAATATTTTGGTTCTGTTAGAGATAGCCAAGTGAGTGCCTGCCTATGTACCCAGCTGCTGACATCTTCTAAAAAATAACCTGAAATGCCTTCCACCTTAGTAGCAGCACTAGGAGAGCATAATAAGGTATGACAATGTAATCTTCACACAGCACACAGCATGCAGACATAGGGCTTCTGTGGGGATCAGGCCTTGGGGAGGCAGTGCAGAGGGATTACCCCTGCAAGGACCTGGAATATTGGCAACTGGCCACAAAAGGACTAGCATACCAGAGGAGAGAAGGGAGAAAGAAAGTTGAGGAGTAAACTGAACTCAACACTGAAAGTGGCCCCAGTAAAGTGCCAGGACTAGGATAGACACAGTGGAAAACTGGCCTGAGAGAGAGGAGAGAAAGTCAAGCACAAAAGAAGTGCTCAACTGAAATAGAGCTAGCTAAGTAAGCTGACCCACAGATCTAGGGGCTATAAAGATGACTAGGAGATGAGCATGGCCCAAGTGCAACACAGGTGCACCTAAGCTAGCAAAAAGGCCCAGCTGACAGCAAAAGTAGCCAGTGGACAAGAGAAGAGGGTGGAGAGAGTAAAGACTGCACTACTCAATGTGAAGGAGAGGTAGAGAAGAAAACTTAACTCAATATCAAAGAGAGGTGCCAGAACATGCACAGTACAACCCCAGTGGAGGAAAAGATGAGAGAGTGGCTGTCAGGATCAAGGGACCTGCCAGCAGCCAGCTTCTGTGAGCATACTGACCCAGACAGAGCATAAGAGGATATGAAAAAAAGTAGAGGAGCAGACACTCAACTTGATACTGAATGAGTGGGTAGATGCCAAACATTCCAGCTACAGTAAAGACTGGACACTGTAAATCCTTGAATAGCAAGGATGTGTGAACTGTGAATGACCCAGAGAGTAGCAAGATCATGGAGAAGGATGCACTCTAGAGTAAAGGTAGTAGTATATGAGAAAGAAAGATTAATATAATACTCTCTCATATGCTTCAGGTCAGCATCCCTAATCAGAAGCTGACCTTAACTTTATATCACATAGTACATACCCAATACAATATGGGCTTCCTGTACTCTGGTGTGATTAAGGTTAAGTTCTAAATATCTGTAAGGTAAAGCCTTATATTTTTTACAGTATCCTTGCATATTGCATATGTAAATATATATAGCCATGTCATCACTGAAAACAACAGCAATATTACCACAACAATCCTGCTTGAAACTTTAACCTTGCTAAATTAACCTTATTTAATGACTTCTTAAGAAATCTATCTGCTGGATCATTTTAAAGACCCAAGTGACAATGCAATGATGTCATATAACACTAATGATCTATGCTGGAGCACTATGCTTACCACAGAGGTGCCAACCAATCAAAGTATAGACATGCACAAAGTGCATAGTCTTGAGAACCCCACTGAGTGTAAGGCTTTGCCTTATAGTTGTTTAGAACTTAATCTTATCACACTGAAGTACAGTAAGCCTGGTTCATATTGGGTATATACTACATAGTATAAGAGTAAGGTCAGCTCCTGAATAGGGATGCTGACTAGGATTACATGATATTATATTAGATAATATGATGATGAGAGAAGGAAAGTCAGTATAATATATGTCTAATAATATATACAAGAAAAGAATAAATTAAAAAGTAATAAAATAAAGGCTATTGTAAGCCTTATACATCTCCCATTGAGACTGTAATATATGGTCTAGGATTCAGATGATTAAAGGATTAATATCCTTTGGCAATAAAAGATAATAATGAGTCAAGATAAGGTACTTTGACAATATTTGGTAGTAGTAGTAATAAGGGAGTAATGCAATGTGGGAGTGGAAGATAATTGATGAGAAACAGGGGTAGTTCCTTGAGGAGTGATATTGCCATTATCCTATAGCTTGGTCTGCTCAAAATCCATGGACTCTGTTAGAGTGGGTAGGATGTTAATGCTATCTATGTCCTCAGATGAGGTGTTAGCCCCTTCTTTTTTTTTTTTTTAAGCTCATAAATTTATAATGTGGTCCATGATAGCAGTCCATGCCTGGGTTAGCAGCCCAGGTGTTGGAATGCAAACAAGTGCCGAGATGTACCAGTCTGCATCTCAGGTCTGCATTTCAACTCCCATTCTTTGCTATCATCATACACAACCTTCCTGCATTCTTTCTTGATATGGATTACTATTGTTATGTTACAATATGCTAGCGATTATTGTCTTTGCAACAACTTTATGGTCAGCATATATATATAATGTACACGCAATGTATTGGCACTTCAGCTCTTGCATCGAGAGGCTGAAGTGAGTCCTTCCTCTGTCTTTAGCTATCCATAAACTAATCTTATTATTCAGTACATATCATTGTTATTTCTACAGGTATTTCATAGTAGCTCTCATGTCGAGAGGCTGAATACATATTGTTGTTATTTCTACAGGTTATGGGCCCTGCCCGTTGCTAAAAGTCCTACAAAGTTTTTGAGCATCGAGTTTATTATGTCTACTACTGTGATCAATGATGTCATGCCTGCCAATGTACCTGAGCTCGAACAGTCAGGAGTGAACTGGGCAATCTTCCAGTTGCGCTTCCGGACTGCTGTTCGAGGCAAAGGGTTGTGGGGCCACTTTGATGGTAATACCCCAAAACCTGTGCTTGAGCTTCCCTCAGTTACAGTATCCCCTCTGTCAGCTTCGTCTTCTGGTTTTGGATCTCGTGCTAAGGCCTCTTTGGACTCCTCTGATGCTTCTCCTATCGCCCCTATTCTTCTTGGTACCACCAGTGAAATTCTGGAATGGGAGCGCCATGAGAACATTGCATGTTCTCTGTTGGCGCAGCGGCTTCTGAATTCGATGCTAATCGTGGTGGACAGTCAGCCAACTGTTGCAAAGATGTAGGAGGCGGTTGTCAAAGAATACACCTACAAAGGAGTGTTTTCTCAGACTTGTATGCACCAGGCCTTCTTGTCAACTCATTGTCCTAGGGGTGGGGATGTGCGTAATTTCCTCGCTGACCTTCATGCGTGTCATGCTGAACTTGATGCTGTGGGCATATCAATTAATGACAATGACTACCGAAGCACTATTCTCCAGTCCTTACCTTTATCCCTGTCCAATTTCGCATCCATGCAGTTGTCTGCTGCCCGTTTGACTGTCATGTTTGGCAGTTCTGGTACAATTGATCTGGACCTGTTGATTATCATGGTCAGCGACGAATGGGAGTGAACTCAATCTTACTCACATGGTTGTGGGAAGGATAATCTACCAGTGGATAATGCCTTGTCCATTGAGGGAGATGGAAAATGGAAAGGGAAGGGAAAGAAGAAAGGCCCCTGTTGGAAGTGTGGAGGCCCACACATGAGGCGGGAGTGTCCTGAGCTCAAGGAGAAGGGAGATGAGGTGAAGGTGAAGTCAGAGTCATCCAAGTCAGGTGAGAGTGCTAATGTGATGGCCTCCACCTGGGATGATGATGATGCTGCATTCATGGTCGAGGCTATTGACGATGATGTTTTGACTATGGATGATATCGGCAGCCATAGCGACAGATTTGAGGTTGAATTGGAGGTAGACAGTGAGTGGGAAGCCCAGCACATTGTCCATGCAGTTGGTACAAGCAAGATCGAGGAGGATCTCTTTGGCAAGGATGAGGAAGAGTTTGCTGGTGAGCCCAAGAATGCCTGGGAGTCATCTGTTAGTGACGATGGTGGCAATCAGGAGATTTGCGATACACTCACCCTGGGGCTGCAAGCCTAAGTGGCCAATAACATTTCTGCTGGTATTTTCTCCATGTACTATGTCATCCCTCCCAATTCTGAGTCTCCGTGTCGATCTACAGCTGATCTGAGTCATGAATGTGAAGGAAGTGTCGCCTGCGTTGAGGTTTCGAAGCCAGGTGGTGATGTAGTGATCACCAAGTCAGTTTTGATAGAACATGGTATTGGCAGCAATTTGAGCAAGGCCCATCCTTCTTCTGTTATTAGGATGACAATTCCCTGCAGTTTCAACAACGATGGTGATGGTTTTGATGGCGACAACAGTACTCCATGTGCAGGAAGTCTGACAACTCTGGTCAAACCAGTAGTGACCTCCACAGTGTTGGATATTAGCCAAGCTCCAGATTTTGATGGTGCAAGCAATTCATTTCCGCCTCCTAAATTCAATGTTGTGAATGATTCAGGTAGTGGAGAAGGAGAGGTGACTGAGATGGTGAGGATTAAGGGGGAGCCAATGGTAGAGGACAAGGAGTGGGCATGGGAATGCAACAAGATGCCATTTGATGGCATTGATCCAGCTGCCTCCAAGTTGAAATGGGGTCTCGCAATCGAGGCTGACATTGACAGCGCTATGCACCATGAGACTCACCGAATCCAGGTTAAGCCAAATCCCTCTTGTGATCCCGACAATCTATTCCCAGCATCCCTGTCCACCAATCACCAAATCAGCAATCGGATGCCGAATTTCTCATGGAGATAATCCTGTCCTCATCACTGTTTGAGGGGGAGTGTTGGAATGCAAATGAGTGCTGAGACGTACCAGTCTGCATCTCAGGTCTGCATTTCAACTCCCGTTCTTTGCTATCATCATGCGCAACCTTCCTGCATTCTTTCTTGATATGGACTACTATTGTTATGTTACAGTATGCTAGTGATTATTGTCTTCGCGACAACTTTATGGTCAGTGTATATATATAATGTACATGCGATGTATTGGCACTTCAGCTCTCACGTCGAGAGGCTGAAGTGAGTCCTTCCTCCGTCTTTAGCTATCCATAAACTAATCTTATTATTCAGTACATATCGTTGTTATTTCTACAGGTATTTCATAGTAGCTCTCGCGTCGAGAGGCTGAATACATATCGTTGTTATTTCTACACCAGGATACCATTATATGAGTACAACTAGAATCAACTATGAAGAGGCATAACAGGTCAGAACTATCTAAATATCTATTGAGACCAGTATCTAGCAAATGCTGCCTTGCCCTACTCAGCTTCAGGTAGGGAGGGGCCTATGATGAAATTTGAGGTTTCAGTGGCACCAGTTGAGTGCTCTCCTATCCTTGTGCTCCTTCTCTGCTGTCTTCTGAGAAATTGCATTATTGAACAATGTCCTCTCAGATAAGGCTGACTTTTCAGCCTGCCAAGTCCAATCAAAATAATAATGCCAATATAGGCACTATCAGTTGCTTGCACTGTATTCTCCTTTACAGTTCACACAATGTGCAGCATGAGAGCATAGGGCTCTCTCAGGGGTTAGATTCTGGAGTGAGCATACAGAGGAGTTACCTCTGCAACAGGATGTATATAGATAATGACCAGCCTCAGTATGAGGACCAGCACATTGGGGACATTGGGGGGCCTGAGAATAACAAGCACAAGTAGAGTATTCCCAGTGCCAGGAATGCTGACACAAAGAGATGCCAGAGTGGGAGTGGACCATATGCACAAAGCACAAGGCTGGGCTAAACTGAAAGGAAGTGCTAATCAGACACTTAGCAGTAGCATCTGACTAGAAATCAAGAATGTCAAATCACACAGTGACAGTATCAGCACATCAAGAGTTGTGCATAATCCATAGGCTATTTGCAAGAGTAAACAAAGCAGCCATGTGAGACTTTTCCATAACTATACAGATATCAGAGGCAGTGACCTACTAGTTATCTACCTTGAAAAAAGAGATGTGCATAATCTTAAGGTAAGACTATGAGCATGGAAGGGCAGCCTCAACTCCACTCTCAGTAAGGGAGAGGAGGTGTTGAACACTAGCCTTCACCAGATCTATTTCACCCTGGGAGGTAATGTGAGAGATAAGGAGAGAAATTCCCCCATATACAAAGTGACAGAAGTTGACCTGAAGGTTGCTCTTGCTGAGAGAACAATTAGCAGCCCCCACTAAAGCAGAGAACTGGGAAGAAGAGAGGAGTAGATAAATCTTGACAAGGATCTGGCACTAAGAAGGACTAGGGATAGTTGATTTAATCTTGTGCTTAAGGAGTGCTAAAGGAATGGAAGTCTGATACATCACAATGATGTGATCAGAGGGGAGGGTAGAGACAGTCTTGGCCAGGTTGACCAAAGATATGACATTGTAAACAGTGTCAGCATAGCTATATTTGATACTAGAGAGAAGAGAGGAGTGCTTGGCAGACTGAGTGGGTCTAGGAGGGGAAGCAGGCTTAAAAGCTAGGGAAGAGTGGGCAGGGGCCTCCAAGGGAGGACCACATACTGGGACAGAGGGGGCAGGAGCAGCTGAGTCAGCTGTTTCATGGATTGGAGGAGGATGCTGTGGAGCATCATAGAGCAGCATGTCATATAAGGCTAAAGCTAAGATAGGTACATTGAGAAAGTCATTGAAGAGCAAAGTATACTCTTGTACAGCAATGATATGCCCAACTGAGATGGAAAGGGCACACCTGAATCACATAAGGTCCCACTGGTCAGATCAAGGCTTGCTAGCCAAGGTTGTAAGTGAGTCATTGAGAAAGTTAACCCTTCTCACCATATTAGTAAAAGGGTTAGCAGGCTGATAGTCTCAATCACCAGGGACTAGAGAATGAACACAGGGAGCAAAGATGCTTACACCAGGAGAAAAGGCACTAGTAACTGGGGAGGGAGAGACTGGGGAGGCAGGAGTAGTGGAGCATGATACAGAAGGCACTAGATGGGGCTAGGGGACATGAGCTCAGCAGTGACTGAGCTATATTTCTTCTTGCCTTTGTCCTTGCAAGAGATAGGCATGATGGGATTGGGTGGCCCAGTATGGAGGACTGATGTACAAGGAGTAGAGAGGCCTGCTATTTCAGCATCACCTTCCTGTAATAGAGTCAGGCTCAACATCTCAGCCTCAGACTCAACTTCAACATCCTCATCCCAAGGACAATTCTTCAGACTGCATATATACTCACTTGTATCAGATATAGTGAACTAGAACATGACCAGGACCACAAGTAATGATGGTAGTATATGGGAAAAAAGGGATGGCATTGGCCCCTTTAGGGACTGTGTCTGTAGACAATGCTCCAGTTCCAGTAAGAGTAGAGACTGACAATACAGCCTCAGCCATAGGAGTGTCAACATCCACAGATGATGAGAGAGCAGAAGACAGTTCAAGTTGAACTGTTAGTAGGGGGTTTAGAGAGGCTGACACTAGGGATGAGTGGTTGGAGGAGTAATTTTATAGATTAAAGTGAATAATGTAAGGTGATTCCCTGATCTTCAGCCAACCCTGATAGAACCAGAATTCTGGGCATTGACATTGGATGGCATATTTTTCTTTGAACAGCTAGAAATGATAGAGATCTTCATCAGATGGGTGTTTCTATCTATTCTATTCTAAAATTGCTGAGAGAACCCCATTTATCACTAGATAAGCATAGTCTTTTTTTAAAAAAAAGAAAATTCATAAATTTATAATACAGAGCCTGATAGCAGTCTACACCCAGGTTGGTGGCCCAGGATACCACTACAGGAGCACAACTAAAAGTAACTACATAAATGTATAACAGGTCAAAACTACATAAGTGTCCATTACAATCAGTATCCAACAAATGTTTTCTTACTCTACTTAGCTTCAGGTGGGGGCCTATGATGAAGTTTGAGATTTCAGCAGTGCCAGTTGAGCACTCTCCTACTCTTGTGCTCCTTCTCTGCTATCTTCTGAGAAATAGCATTGAGCTCCACTGTCCTCTCAGACAAAACTGACTTTTCAGCCAACTAAGTCCAATTGAAACAATAGCACCAATACAGGCACTATTAGTCACTTGTACTATGATCCTCCTTACAGTTCACACAGCACATGGCATAAGAGCATGAGGCTCTCTTGGAGGTCAGATCCTGGGGTGGACATGTAGAGGGATTACTTCTGTAGTGGGACATATATTGACAATGACCAGCCTCAGTATGAGGACCAGCACACTGGGGACATTGGGGGGCCTGAGAACAATAGACATGAGTAGAATGTCCCCAGTGCCAGTAGTACTAGCACAAAGGGATACCAGAGTGGGAGCAGGCTATACACACAAAGCATGAGACCAGGCTAAACTAGAAGGAGGTGCTGATCAGGTGCTTGGCAGTAGCATCTGACTGGAAATCAAGCACATCAAACCACACAGTAGTGGTGTTAGCATATTTGGAATTGCATATAATCCAAAGGCTATTTGCAAGGGTGAAAAAGCTTGCCATGTGGAACTTTTCCATAACAGCCCATATATCAGAGACTGTGACCTGCTGGCCATCAGCCTTGAAAAAAAAATATCCACAACCTTAAGATAAGATCATGAGTGTAGAAGAGCAGCCTCAACCCCACCCTCAGCAAGGGAGAGGAGATGTTGAACATCTGCCCTCACCAGGTCAATTTCACCCTGGGAGGCAACATAAAATATAAGAAGGGAGATCTTTCTATAAGCAAAGTGACAGGAGTTGACCCAAAGATTGCTCTTGTCAAGTGAGCAATTGGCAGCACTGACAAGGGCCAGGAATTGAGAGGAGAAAGGGAGTAGGTCAATCTTGACCAGTACCTGGTGACGAGAGAGACTAGGGACAATTGACTTGATCTTATGCCTAGAAGGCATGGGAGGAACAGATGTCTGATGTATTATGATGATGCAATCAGAGGGGAGAGAGGGGACAGTCTTGGTCAAATTGACTAGAGACATGACATTGTAAACAGTATCAGCATAGCTATGCTTGACACTGGAAGGAGGAGGAGGGTACTTGGCAGACTGAGTGGGCCTAGGGAGGAAGCAGGCTTGGAAGCCAGAGAGAAATGGGCAGTAGTCTCCAAAGGAGGACCACACACTGAAGCAGAGGGGGCAGGAGCAGCTGAATCAGCTATTCTGCAGAGTGTCATGGGACAGCATGTTATGCAGGGCCAAAGCTAAGGTAAGTACAGTAGGAGAGTCATCAAAGGGCATGGTCTGTAACAGACAGGGTATGTGCAAAGTACATGAGATCCTATGGGTCAGACTAGGGCTTGCTAGCCAAGGTTGTAAGTGAGTCATTGAAAAGGGTAACCCTTCTCACTATGTCAGGGAAAGGGTCAGCAGGTCAGTAGCCCCAATCACCAGGAGCTAGAGGGCAAATATGGGGAGTGAAAATACTTGCTCTAGGAAAAAGGGCACTAGTAACTGGAGAAGGAGAGACCAGGGGAGCAAAAATAACAGAGTATGATGCAGAAGGTGCCAGATGGGACTAGGGAGGTGTGAGCTCAGCAGCAACTGAGCTACATTTCTCCTTGCCTTTGTCCTTACAAGGGACAGGTGTTATGGAATCAGGTGGCCCAGCAGGGAGAACTGATGCACAAGGAGCAGAGGGGCCTATCATTTCAGTGTCACCCTCCTGTAATGGAGTCAGGCTCAATATTTTGGCCTTAGACTCAACTTCAACATCCTTATTCCAAGAATGATCCTTCAAACTGCATATATACTGAGCAGAATCTTTAGACATAGTGTAAACTAGAGCATGACCAAAATCCTAGGATGATGGTGGTATGTGGAAAAGAAGGGATGAGATAAGCATAGTCAATTTATGTTACTGGGACCTAATTATAAATCAGGATATGTCTAATGTCATACAAGCTCAGGTTACAAGCCTGCAAGAGTTCTATGATAATAGAGCTAAGTGAGTAGGTAAGCCCTGTTTGTGCTTGAAATAGAGCATCAGGGTGATGCTCATTATACTTCTTGACCATCTCTTGATAGCACCCCAATATCACAAGAAATATTGCCATCATTCTCATGAATAATGAGATAGATCTGCTGTCAGGGGCCAAGGCTCAATATAATACATATCCTACTAGGCACCAATAGTGTATCAACTGTCAGGCTTCAAATAGAATACCATTCATAACATTGGATACTTTAGGGTTATAGTACAGGAGGAACTAGAGGGCTATAATATCAAAATTGAAGAACTCTGGTAAGGAGGGGGTAGATAAACCAAATTTATGCTGATTTCAGAAAGCTAGGATTGTTCCTCCTTGGCAAGGTACCAGGCATCATAATAGTTGTTCAAAGTGGAATAACTCTTGAGATATATCACTAGGTCCTACCTTAGCATTGTATCCTCATTAATTCAAAATATAATTCATCAAGTTATCTCAATGAGTAGTGGAAGTCATTCAAGCTGCATAGTATAGCTCTCATAGTAAAAGAAATATATTTATGTGCTGATTTATTGAATTTCATGCATTTTACATGAAATCAATTAGGTCAGACATCTGTTGTGGGGTCATAGGTATCCCATGAGAGAATTTGCACAGGAGGTTGTTTTTTGGGATAGTAGTATGCCTGAAAGCCTCTCTGCTAGCCTCTTGTTCTGAGGCTGATTGAGCCTCATATCCTGTCTATACTATATTCATCTTCATACTATAGTAAACATAGAATGTCAGGGCCCCATGCAGACTGTTGTTGCATATAGGCACTCTGATACCCTGTGTGGGGAAGACTCCCTACATATCTGGGATTACACCATTCATATCTTAGTTATTTGAAAAGCTTGCCAGCTTGGGTAGTGGCCACTTGCTCTACTTACTTTTCTTAGTCTTTTTACCTTTACTGACAATGGCTGCATCATTGTCAGAAGAGTTATAATCTTCAGAGTCATCTGAAGAATTGAATATAGGAATAGGGGCCAATTGATCTTGTATCACTGGGGATTCTAGATTAACTGATCCAGAGGGTGTCACCCAAATAAAAGTACTAAAGCTCAATTTCACAAAGTAATCTGGCCCTCTTTGAGGTTCTCTTGTTTGAACCTTGTTATATGGTAACATGTCAACCTCCAGTTGTGATGGTGGAGGTGGTCAGCATGGCAGGGTGAGTTGTCTTCAAAAGAACAATGCAACTGCTGGAGGAGATGGTTGTCTCCTCACTGGATATGTTAAAGAAGCCTGTGCACTCCTTGCTGATTGTTTTCATTGTGAAGGAGCAGTGTTGCTCATTGACTGGGTCATCATTGATGCTGGTAGAGGTGTGATTGGGGCTATGATAATGGGCCAGTAGTTGAATTCAAATTTTTCTTTCTCTTGCTGATTGGACCCTTATTGAGCTGGTCTGGCAGATTGCAATATGTTTCTGCATTTAGCAGGGTGCTCATCATCCTCTTTTTGGGTCAGTTCTTGTATTTGACCCTTCAATTTGTTTATGTAGCATTCATAGAATGTATATTGTTCAGTTAAACTGGCTAATTTAGCCAGTATGATGGAAAATATCTCTATGCATATAAAATGTCAAAGGTTATTGAACTTGAGTTGATATATGAGGTCTATTGAGACCTCCACATCAATCATTTAGTAAATGAGAATTTGTGTTTCCTCCTGTTCCCAGTTGGTTTTGTGTTCAGGAGGCTCTTCTCAAGCTTTTTCTTTGCCCTTATCTCTATTCAGAGCTGTTCTACTTTCTGATATAGACAGCATGAATTTTATCAGGTTCTGTAGAGGATTTGTGTTAATCCTCTGCAGCTGCAGCTATTATGTTGGGGGTGCTAGTACACTCTCAAGCATATTTACAAACAATAGGTTTGGGGCAGTGTTTAGATATTGATAGTATGACAGTTGGTCAACTGTTGGCAGGGGGGCATAAACAGCTGGAATAGCTAGTATAGTTGTGGGTATCCATATATTGGCTACCTGTAATATGGCAGATATAAATACCCATGCATTATTGGGTTGAATTGCAGTAGTGGTGGGTATTATTGTGGTTATTGGGCCATCAGATAGCTGCTCACCTGTTTACCATGTCTGACAGTATTTGAATCTAATGTCATATCTATCAGCTTCTCCCCTTCAGAACTTTGTAAGTTCTCTATAGTTGCAGAGTTACTGAGACCCTGCTCTGGTACATTGTTATTGTATGCTACTAGTGAGTATGTTGTATGTCAGCATTTATTGGGGTCTATGGTGGTAGTTATATGAGTAGTTGGGGCTTGAAGGACAAATAATAATGTTTGCCTTGATATATGATGGGTAACTGAACTCAGGCTCATTGGTGTGCCTTCTCTATATGGCAATCCTATTACTTCTCTAATCAATCAACTTCTAATTTGGGGCAATTGAGCAATTTTGGATACTTCTCTGAGTTCTATATATCTATCAAGGGCTGTAAGGTCCTTGCAAGCTTGGTATGGCTCTCAGGTGGTATTACCAGTACTTCAGCAAACCTTGAATTCAAGGTTCTTGTTATTATGGCCATTATATTTATAACCAATCAATTCATCAATGAACTATTCATATTTATTATCAATCTCAAAGTCATATGGTTCAGGCTTAGTTTGGTTGGGAAATAATGCATTATTTGATACATTCTAGGGTCTTAGCAATGACATATGAAATATAGAGTGTATTTTATATTTTGTTAGTACTAGTAGTAGTTTGAGGTGATAATTTGAAGATTTGGGCCTTGCCTCCACTATCCTAAATAGTCCTATATATTTAAGACATAATTTACTAGATCTTTTCTTAGATAGGTTCAAGTTTTTTGTTGCTAGGTATACAAGGTCATTAATTTTGAGGTCAAGTTCAGGTAACCTGTATTTATTTGCTTGTCAGGTTTGGAATACCCTCAATTTGATAATTGTGTCATGTGCTACTACCATATTTGTTAGGGCCACTTTGGTGAATTTTTTAATTTCTTGAGAGAGTGAGTTGTCATCCCTGACTTCTTTTATCATACTAGGTATGTAGCCACCATTTAATTCAAATTGTGCATATCCTGTTGATACAGATATACTAGAGTTTATCACAAACTCAGTTAAGGGTACTTTTTCTACCTAGTTCTTTTAGTTGTAGCTTACAGTTGTGCAAAATATTTGTCTAATATTTTTGTTCATTTGTTCAGTCTGTCCATCAGTTTGTGAGTAGAAAGATGTGGACATTAGGAGCTTGGATCCTAATAATTTATGAAGTTCTTTCCACTATGTAGACATAAACTTTGAATCATGATCACTTACTATTGAACTTGATAGTCTATGCAAATAGACTATCTCCTTCATATATATCTATAATAGTTTAGATGTGCTCATTTGCATGTGTACTAATATCAAGTGTACCATGCTAGTCATACAGCAGATCATGATCCATAGATAATCATGCTCTTTTAACTCAGGGAATAGACTGATAAAGTCTATTTCAATAGAGTCCCAGAGTTTAGTGGGAATTGATAGAGGGTGTATTTCACCTCTTGGTTTTGTAGTTGGTGTCTTGGTACATACACACATTTTACAGAACCTACAAAATTCTCTGCAATCCTTCATCAATTTTGGCCACCAATATCATCAGCAGAGGTATTCCCCAGTATATTAGTCTCTGAAGTGACCAACAATTTTGTATGTCTTGTTGATCATTTGTGTAATGATCTTTTGATCATTAGGGATACATACCATGTCCTGTTCTACATTAATTTGTTTGTGAATAATACTATCATTATTGATGGTAAAGTCTCTATATTTGTTTGGTGATTTCTTCACCACACTAAATACACTAAATATAGAATTATTATCATATCCTAATTTAATAGAGTCTATAATCTTATTAGCCATCTCAATCAGTGGATTCTCTCTATCAGTGCCTGATATCAAGTCTCCTAGAGTGATATTAGGTTGATCTCAGGGCTTCAGATAGACTGGCTCCTTTGACTTAGTAGCTTGCTGAGCTGTTTCTTGAAGCTTGAGAGCTTTGATTTCTCATTATTTCCATCTTTCACTAAGACAATTACTTTATTGTAGGCTTTCATCATTGATAGTATTGATCTGAACTATGAGGTCATTGACCTCTTTGGCATGTTGCCTTGGCAGATCATCTCCTTGAGAGTTGATTCTATTATTGACTTAAATATAGTCTCCAAGAACATGTATCTTCCCTGGCTGGTTGCTCTCATAGTATCTAGATAAGCAGTTGGCCATCTTATTTGACTCTCCTTTGACATATGTATTGTCAAAGTTGAACCTTGACATATAATCCATCTATTGGTGTAAGGCTTTGCCTTATAGTTATTAGAACTTAACCTTATCACACTGAAGTACAGTAAGCCCAGTTCATATTGGGTATGTGCTATATGGTGTAAGAGTAAGGTCAGCTCCCAAATAGGGATGCTGACTAGGATTACATAATATCATACTAGGTAATATGATAATAAGAGAAGGAAAATCAGTATAATATATATCTAATAATATATACAAGAAAAGAATAAATTAAAAAGTAATGAAATAAAGGCCATTATAAGGGTACAACCCTTACACACCTCCCATTGAGACTGTAATATATAGTCTAGGATTCAGATAATTAAAGGATTAATATTTTTTGGTGATGAAAGATAATAATGAGTTAAGATAAGGTACCTTGACAAAGTTCAGTGGTAGTGGTGATAGGGAAGTGAAATGATATGGGAGTGAAAGATCATTAATGAGAAACAGGAGTAGTTCCTCAAGGAATAATACTGTTGTTATCCTGTGGGTTAGTCTGCTCAAAGTCCATAGACTCTATCAGAGTGGATAGAGTATTAACCCTACCTATGTCCTCAGATAAGGTGTTGGCCCCTTCAGAGACTGTTTCTGTAGACAATGCTTCAGCTTTAGTGAGGGTGGAGGCTGATGATGCAGCCTCAGCCATAGGAGTGTCAACATCCATAGATAATGAGAGGACAGAAGACAGTTCAAGTTGAACTGTTAGTAGGGGGTTTAGAGGGGCTGACACTAGGGATAGGTAGTTGGAGGGGTAATTTTGTAGATCAAGGTAGGTGATGTAAGGTGATTCCCCAATCTTCAACCAATCCTGATAGAACCAGGATTCTGGGGATTGACATTAGATAGTGTATTTTTCTTTGAACAGCCAGAAATAATGGAGATCTTTGTTAAATGGGTGTCTCCACCTATCCCATTCTAGAATTGCTGGGGGGACCCCATTCATTACCAGATAAATGAGTCACTCATTGTTATAGTGATCATATAGATCACTACTGATGATATCCCCTTGGTAGGCATGATTTATGTACTATAGACTATACAGATAAACATAGTCAACCCATGTTACTGGGACCCAATTATAAATCAGGATGCATCCAATGTCATGCAGGCTCAGGTTGCAAGCCTGTGAGGGTTCCATGATAATGGGGCTAAGTGAGTAGGTAGACCCCATTTGTGCTTGAAATGGAGCATCAGAGTGATACTCATTATACTCTTCAACTATCTCTCAATAGCACCCTGACATTGCAAGGAATATTGCCATTATTCTCATGAATAATGAGGTAGACCTGCTGTTGGGGGCTAAGGCTTGACATAATGCATATCCTACTAGGCACCAATGGTGTATTAACTATTGGGCTTCAAATAGGATACTATTTATAGTGTTGAGTGCTTCAGAGTTGTAGTACAGGAGGAACCAGAGGGCCACAGTATTGAAATTTAAGAACTCTGGTAAGAAGGAGGTAGATAAACCAAATCCATGCTAATCCCAGGAAGCTAGGATTGTTCCTCCTCAGCAAGGTACCAAGCATTGTAATGGTTGTTCAAAGCAGAACAACTCTTGAGATATATCACCAGGTCCTACCTTGGTATTGTATCTCATTGATTTAAAATATAATTTATCAAGTCATCTCAATGAGTGGTGGAAGTCATTTGAGCTATATAGTATAGCTCTCATAGTAAAAGGAATGCATTTACACAGTGATTTATTGAATTTTGTGTGTTTCACATGAAATCAATTAGGTCAGATACCTGTTATGGGGTTATAGGTATCCTATGAGAGGATTTGCACAAGAGGTTATTTTTTAGGATAGTAGTAAGCCTGAAAGCCTCTCTGCTAGCCTCTTGTTCTGAGGCTGATTGAGCCTCATATCCTGTCATATTCCTTCCTTGATCTCTTACCACCACCTTCCCTTTTGGGAATGTCATTGTTGTTAAGAGATTAGTCTACATCATATATGATTATGTTGCTATTTGCTGCTCTTGGAGCTAGTATTGAAGACTCCACCATGACTTCTGATGATGAGAGCTTTGATCCCAAAGCTTTCAATGCTCAAGTTGAAGCCACTGTCATGAAGATGCCTACAAACAAGAAATAGAAGAAGAGGAAGGCATTGTCTCCTCCTAAACCCATTACTCCAGGTGGACTGGGAACTCCTACTCCACCTCCCTCTACTCCCACTGTTGTACCAGATGTTTCTGGTATAACTACCTTTGTACCACCATCGATTCCTTGTTTTCAGATTGTGGTATCTCCTATGTGAAAGTCTTTATTTGTGCCTGACTCTATCATTCAAAGATCTTATGGGCCTATTTTGGAGCCTGGAGTAGTCAATGCTCCTCAAATGCTCTCTTTCCTTGAAAGTACATGGTATGCTTTCTGTGCTGAAAATGCACAAGAATTCTTTGCCAATTTTCCTGATTATGGCAACATATTCACTGCCACTTGATTCACTTGCATTATTGCCTTATTGGTTGATGCATTTCCTTTCCCTCCTTCTGCCTGGAAGGCTTCTATACTTGTCCTTGATAGTGACCACTCTAAGGAGTACACATCTGCTGATATTATCCAATGTGCTCTGGATGGCTTTCTTCCCCCTCCTCCACCCTCTCCTCCTCCTGCTTGAGACACACCTCAACCTCATGCAGCTAAAACCCCTCAACTGGCTAAGTCTAAGCTGGTTGTTAACCCTTAATCCAAGGTAACTGTGCTGGCAGTGAAAAAGCCTCAGACTTCTATCACTGACATCACCAAATCCAAACCCAAGCCCAGATCTTCAGCCTAGGCCCCTGCTCCAATTTGAGATGACATAGGCTTAGTTGAGCTTGCTAAGGCCTTCCCTGCCCTCCCCACTGATAGCATCACTACTATGCATCATACTGCCAACAATATACCTGCTGCTTCTAAGTACAAGCCCACTTCCACAACTCTTGGCCCCTCCTACCACCAAATTCTCATCCCATTCTCCAATCCTGGAGATGTTGATTTTTTCAAACTTATTTCTCAATTGAACAATAATCTCAAGGTCAAGAAATCCTCTCTTAGGATTCTGACTGCTCATGTTGCATATGGGGGAATTTCTCTCTCCACCACCACTGTCCCAACAGCTGATGACCTTAAAATTGTCACTGATTTTATTTCTTCTGGTGCCAAAGTTACAGTCACAGTATCTCTTCTCTGCTCTAAGTCTTGGTTGAAGATCATTGATGTCCCATTCCTGGTTATGTCTGACTAAGTCACACCTGTGCTCAACAACTCTGGGCTTGAAATTGACCTTGCTGCTAAGCCATGTGTCATGCACAACTTGCAATACTCAGATACCACTACTATCTGGTTCGATGTCTGGGACTCTCAATCTGGTGCTTCTGCCAAAAAGCTCAAGAATTAACATGTGAGCATCAACAATGCTCACTGTCTCATTCAGCTTGTAAAGGCTTGTCCTAGCATTCCTCAATGTCAATGCTGTTGGCATTGGGGACATCTGTCAAATGCTTGCAAGACACAGGCCATCAAATGTCCACTCTGTACTGGACCACATTCCAAAGCACATCATTATGAATACTGTGGTGTCTGCAAGAGCAATACTAAAGCCACACCACCTATTCCCCCCACTGAGGCAGATATCCCCTGTCCTCACAACTCTCACTGTATTAATTGCAAAGGCAAACATGTGGCTAATGACTATTGTTGCAAGTACTGGCATCATTATTTTGATGCCAACTAGTTTATTTGTACATGCTCTGGGAGCACCTAGTTTTCTATATGGACAGCTTATGTTTAGAAGGGAAGTACTTACATAATATACATACCTATCATTTTATACATGATTCTTTTTGATATTAGACTTTTTTCTTTTTTCCTAGCTAGTATGTTGTGTACTTAGTTGGGGGCAGACTGTGTACGAGCCACATCCCTTCTTTCTCTTACACCACCATCATCTTAGGATTTTGGT
>KQ962472.1:62835-75179 GCA_001563735.1 Leucoagaricus sp. SymC.cos
AGCCTGCACTGAAAGATAGGCTCTCCCTCTACCCAAAGATGAACGAAGAGGCAGGTAATATGCCTGTGCCTGTGAGATGGCCGCTGCCCACCCCACATGCTAAAGCCAAGCTAGCACAGCCCCCATCAGCAGCCAATGCCAGACCCCCCAGGACAAACACCCAGAAAACCCAGCAACCGCCAAAGAGTGGCTGCACCATTGCCATCCCCCAGGGAGATGTGCAAAGGAGAATGCCCAAGGATTCTTCTTGCAGAAATCTAACAGCTCCTTCCAGCATTTAGGAAAGTACCACCAGGCACCAAAGTCGCTATACTTGGTCAACACATGCTCATGGATCTGCCAATTGGTGGACCCACAAGGACAAGAATGATCATGGGAGAGATTAAACCACCATCTAAACTCCCTGATCAGGGCATGATTGAGAACTGCCCTGTACACACATGTACAGAACAGGGAATCATGCAGATGTTTAAGCCATGTACCTCCAGAAAGGTAGGTGGGCATCATGTGCTTGTCTCTCTCATTAGCGAGGTGCAAGAAATCTCTCCCAGAGAAGCTTGAACAAGTGAACTGCCTAGTCCACTCATCACAACAAGCCTGAGCCTTGGCTGTACATAAATAGTTGAGAGTGGTGAAGGAATAAGCCCCCACCAGCTCCCGGGCAGCAGGGTCCACAGCGTACCTGTAGACTGTGTGATGCAGTGGCCACTCCAGAAAGGAGCAGACCTGTACAAATGCAAAGATGTGGGAGGGATCCTCCTCCAGCCACCTAGCAAGATGAGAGCAGATAAGCAAGGCCTAAGCCTGCCCACTGCCAACAGAAGGGTCCACTGCCCTCCTAGCCAAAGCTGGGTGGTTAGTGAACAATACAACATGACAAGTGCCCTCTTGTGCACATGCAGAGAAGATGCCTATATGAATGGCATGGAGTTCCACATCAGGAGCAGTAACCCGGCCCACAGACTGGTGCATTTGCCTAACCAGCACACCCCCTGCCCAAATCCAAGCTGCTGAAACAGCCTGATAAGCTCTGTCCCAGCCTATGGAGGTATCCATAGCTGCAACAATGCAGTCATCCAATGCCAATGCTTGATTGAGCTCCGCATTGAGAATATGCAGGACATTGACATCCTCCTCTTTAGGGGAGAACTCAGTGACCCATATCTGGTCCGAAAACCAGTCCATAAGATGCCATCCTGGATGGGCCTCTAGCACATCAGCATCAAAGGTTTCCAGAGTGATGGGGTGGCTAAGATATGAAAGGGTATCCACGACTGCTGACCAGACCTTTTCAATCGAATGGCCCAGCCTCATAAAGTGGTATTAATGGGGATTGACACCAGGGAAATCCCTAGTCTCCAGAAACTGCCTGGTGGAGTGAGTAGGAGAAAGTGTGAGGATATGATACACTGTGCGAGCCCTCAGCTTACAGAGATGTAAATGCATGGGGATAAGGCCAGCAAGCGCCTCAACCCCACTGGACAGGGAGGTGTGGAAAGCACCAGTAATCCAGATAGCAGCCCTACACTGCATCTTGTTAAGAGAGGTGAGATGCACCTTGTGGGGATGAAGGCCATGACACCAAAGACGAAAGCCATACATAGCAATAGGCACCACACAAGACCTGTAAAGCAACCACTTTTGCTTAGGGGAGAGACCCCTGAGCAAGTTACCCAGCATACCTATGGCGCAAACCATGGATATAGCCTTGGTCGAGTAATACCACACATGCTCCCAAAAAGTGAGCTGGCAATCAAAGTAAAAGCCCAAATACCTCCAGAAGGCTTTGGGACATAAAGGAGAGTCACCTGTATAGGGGGCATAGCCTAGGTCAATAGGTGGATTATCATTGTTCTTACAATGAGAGAAATGGAAGAGCTTGGACTTGTTGTGCTCTAACACAAGCCTGAAAGCAACAAAAAGTTCATACACAAATCCATAAGCCTGCTTGAGGCATACAAGATTGTCTGCAAGCTCCCAGGCCTGCATGATGAGTGTATCATTGTCAACATAAGAGAGGACATTGCACTCAAGGTGGGACACCCACAAGTCAAATAGCTTGATTACTGGAGCTAAATACAATACCAACAAGACTGGGGACAGGGCCGACCCTTGACCAACACCCACATCAGCAGGATAATACTCAGAGGAGGAGGAGTTCCAAAGATACTTTGTCCTCCGTCTGACAAGATAGGAAGTAAAGAACCTGCAAACATTTGCAGGAAATCCCTGCCTGGAAAGTATGGCCATGATTATGTCATGGTTCAAAGACAGGAAGAACTGAGCAATGTCAAATGCAACAATGCTTGTCTTGAGTCCTCTAGCCCAGCCTGCCTTGATGAGATGAGTGAGGAATAAACCAGCATCCTCAGTCGACCTCTGTTGGATACCACCTAGCTGGTTAGAGTGAAAGACACCAAATTTGACACCATTGAACTGAAGACACACAGACAGCATCTTCTCAATAAGCTTCCCAATCATATTAAGCAGTACAATAGGCCTAAATGATTTGGGCATCAAGTAGGAGGGCTTGCCCGGTTTAGGTATAACCACAGAAACTGACTCCTTAAAATGAGATGGCCAATACCCCACCTCGAGGCAGGTGTTGGCCAGTCAAAGAAACTTCCCAAGAACGATGTCATCTGAGAGAACCTCCTTCAAATGGACCCACATAACATGGTCTGGGCCAGGGAATGAATGCAAGAAACAGGCACCAAGCACCTCCCTCACCTCCAGTCCCATTCACACAACAGGACAAGCTCCTCCAAAACTGAGGGATCACAAGGCCACCCAGAGGCAGCATTGTAAGTCTTGTCAAGCGCCCTCCACAGGACGTCCATATCATGACATGACTCCCCCCAATGCGAGATAGCCTCACAGGGCAGGAGCTGGTGGGGTCACACCTAGGCCATAAGGTCCCAGGGTCTCTTATTCTCAGTAGCCACCTCCTTGATGTGAACATCAAAGAAGTGCTGCTTAGCTTGGTGGGAGGCCTTATGAAACAACTTCCAGTGAGCAGGGTCCCTAGATGCCCAATATCTGGCCAGAGCTTGGGCACATTCATCATTCCACCAGGACTTAGAATATGCAGTAACAATGATCTCCTTGGCATGGGCATTCCATGCCAAGGAAAAGATCTCCACAACTGCCACAGCAGCTGCCTCGATCTGATTGGGAGAAGACAGGTCCTTGACATTGAGGGACCATAAACCAGTGGCGAGATCAACAAGAAACCCCAGCTCTTCCAGGGATTCTCTCAGGATCACCATACAGGAAATCCTAATCTCAGATTCTGAGATAGGAATAAGAGTGGAGATTGAGATATGGTCCAAAGGTCTATGACAATCGAGATCCAATCTAGGAAGATTGGACTGTGCAGACAGAGGCCCTGTGAAGATAAGATCAATCACAGAGCTGGCCAGATCAGGGTTATGGGGAACATGCATCAACCCTGGATTAGAAGGATAGGCCCATTCGAGCCTGACATCAGAAGTGAACTCCAGAAGGCATTGCGCAACCAGTGGGTGTGAGGTGCAGGATGGATCCCACACCTCCGAGTGACAGTTAAAGTCACCCCCCATGTAAACAAAAGCAGGAAGGGTATCAACCTCCTCTCTCAGGAGGTTGATAGCCATATGAGCATCATCAGAATAGACATTAAGGAGGCTGCATTATTATCAAAAGAGTCATAATCTTCAGAGTCATCTGAAGAATTGAATATAGGAATAGGGGCCAATTGATCTTATATCACCAAGGGTTCTGGATCAACTGATCCAAAGGGTATCACCTGAATAGGAGCACTAAAGCTCAATTCCACAAAGTAATCTGGCCCTCTTTGAGATTCTCTTGTTTGAACCTCATCATATGGTAATATGTCAACCTCCAGTTGTGGTGGTGGAGGAGGTGGTCAGCATAGTGGGGTGAGTTGTCTTTGGAAGAATAATGCAACTGCTGGAGAAGACAGTTGTCTCCTCACTGGATGTGTTGAAGAAGCCTGTGCACTTCTTGCTGATTGTTTTTATTGTGAAGAAGCAGTGTTGCTCCTTGACTGGGTCATTGTTGGTGCTGGTGGAGATAGGATTGGGGCCACAACAATAGGCTAGTAGTTAAATTCAAATTTTTCTTTCTCTTGCTGATTGGACCCTCATTGAGCTGGCCTGGCAGATTGCGATATGTTTCTGTATTTAGCAGAGTGCTCATCATCCTCTTGTTGAGTCAGTTCTTGTATTTGACCCTTCAATTTGTTTGTGTAGCATTTATAAAATGTATATCATTCAGTTAAACTGGCTAATTTAGCTAGTATAATGGAAAATATCTCTATGCATGTGAAATGTCAAAGGTCATTGAACTTGAGTTGATATATGAGGTCCATTGGGACCTCTGCATCAATCATTTGATGAATGAGAATTTGTATTTCCTCCTGTTCCCAGTTGGCTTTTGTGTTCAGGAGGCTTTTCTCAAGCTTTTTATTTGCTCTTATCTCTATTCAGGACTGTTCTACTTTCCAGTATGAGTGGCATGAATTTTGCCAGGTTCTGTGGAGGATTTGTGTTAATCTTCTGTGGTTATAGCTATTGTGTTGGGAGTGCTAGTGCACTCTTGAGTGTATTTACAGGCAATGGGTTTGGGGCAGCATTTAGGTATTGATAGTATGATGGTTGGTCAACTGTTGGTGATAGGGGCATAAATGGCTAGAATGGCTGGTATGGTTGTGGATATCCATACATTGGCTGCCTGTAGTATGGCAGATATGAATATCTATGTATTATTGGGTTGAATTACAGTGATGGTAGATATTGTTGTGGTTGTGGGGCTATTAGCTAGCTGCTCGCCTGTTCACCATGTCCAATGGTGTTTGAATCTGATGTCATGTCCATTAGTTTCCTTCCTTTAGAACTTTGTGAGTTCTTCATAGTTGCAGGGTCACTGGGACCCTGCTCTGATGCATCATTGTCATATGCTACTAGTGAGTATATTGTATGTCAGTGTTTATTGAGGTCTATGGTAGTGGTTGTATGAGTGGTTGGGGCTTGAAAGATAAATAATAATGTTCATCTTGATGTGTGATGAGTAACTGAACTTAGGCTTGTTGGTGTGTTTTTCCCATATAGCAATCCTACCACTTTTTCAATCAGTCAAATTCATCTTAATGTATAATAGGTAACTAAACTCAGGCTCATTGGTGTGCCTTCTCCATATAGCAATCCTACCACTTCTCCAATCAATCAACTTCTGATTTGGGGCAATTGCACAATTTTAGATACTTCTCTAAGTTCTATATATCTGTCAAGGGCTATAAGATCCTTACAAGCTTGATATGGCTCCCAGGTGGTATCACCAGTGCTCTAGCAAACCTTGAATTCAAAGTTCTTGTTATTATAGCTATTGAATTTATGGCTAATCAATTCATCAATGAACTATTTATATTTATTATTAATTCTGAAGTCATATAGTTCAGGCTTAGTTCAGTTAGAAAATAACACATCATCTGATTTGTTATAGAATCTTAGCAATAACATATAAAATATAGGGTATATTTTACATTTTGTTAGTGCTAGCAGTAGTTTGAGGTGATAATTTGAAGATTTGGGCCTTGTCTCCACTATCCTAAATGGTTCTATATATTTAGGACATAATTTACTAGACTTTTCCTTAGATAGATTCAAGTTTTTTGTTACTAGGTATACAAGGTCATTGATCTTGAGATTAGGTTCAGGTAATCTGCATTTATTTGCTTGTTGGGTTTGGAATACCCTTGATTTGATAATCATGTCATATGCTGCTGCTATATTTATTAAGGCTGCTTCAGTGAATTTTTTGATTTCTTGAGGGGGTGAGTTGTCACCCCTGACTTCTTTTATTATACTAGGTATGTAGTCACTATTCAACTCAAATGGTACATATTCTGTTGACACAGATATACTAGAGTTTATTGCAAACTCAGTTAAAGGTACTTTTTCTACCCAGTTCTTTTGGTTATAGCTTATAGTCATGCAAAATATTTATCTGATATTTCTGTTTATTTGTTCAGTCTGTCCAGTTTGTGGATAAAAGGATGTGGACATTAGGAACTTGGATTCTAATAATTTATGAAGTTCTTTCCACTATGTAGATGTGAACTTTGAGTCACAATCACTTACTATCAAACTTGGTAGTCTGTTTGCATATTTCTTATTTTTTTTAACTCAAAAATTTATATACCAGTGCACAATAGCAGTCCTGTCACAATGACTACAATAGTATGCTACAATTACACTACAAAGAAAGAAAATCCCTCCCAGCTCAGCTGAATATAGCAGCCTACACCTGGAATAAGCCCTTCCTACACTCAGAGGTGGATGAAGAGCAGGCAAGGTCCCTCATCCCCACCCCCACACAATACAAGCAATGAGCGCTAAGAAGCAACTAGCACAGCCCCCATCAGCTGCCAATGCCAGACCCCCCAAGAACTCAAAGGGCCCTCAGGAAACCCAGTGACCACCAAAGAGTGGCCACACTGTTCTTATCCTCCAGGGAGGTGTGCAAAGGAGAATGCTCTAGAGTTCTCCTTGCAAAACTCAAGCAGCTCCTCCCAAAGCTTGGGGAAGTGCCAAAAGAGACCAAAGTCAGGACAATCAGTCAATATATGCTCACAAGTCTGCAATTGAGCAGACCCACAAGGGCAGGAATGGTCATCAGAGAGCTTAAACTGCCGTCTAAACTCCCCATAGTCTGTTTGCATAGACTATCTCCTTTATATATATCTATGATAGTTTGGACATGCTCATTCACATGTGTACTGATATCAAGTGTGCTATGCTAGTCATGTAGCATATTACAATTCATAGATAATCATGTCTCTTTGACTCAGAGAATAGACTAATGAAGTTCATTCTAATAGAGTCCCAGGGTTTGGTGGGAATCAGTAGAGGGTGTATTTCACCTCTTGGTTTTGTAATTGATGCCTTGGTATATGCACACATTTTGCAGGACCTCTGCAGTCCTTAACCAGTTTTGGCCACCAATACAATCAGCAGACATATTCTCTGGTATATTAGTCTCTGAAGTGACCAACAATTTTGTGTGCCTTGTCAATCACTTGCATAATGATCTTTCAATCATTAGGAATGCATACCACATCCTGTTCTATATTAATTTGTTTGTGAATAATACCATCATTATTGATGGTAAAGTCTCTGTATTTGTTTGGTGATTTCTTTACTATACTGAATATAGGATCAATGTCATATCCTAATTTAATAGAGTCTATGATCTCATCAGCCATCTAAATCAGTGAATTCTCTCTATTAGTGCCTGATATCAAGTCTTCTAGAGTGATATTAGATTAATCTCAGAGCTCTGGGTGGACTGGCTCCTCTAACTTGATAGCTTGCTGAGCTACTTCTTGAAGCTTGAGAGCTTCAATTTCTTGTTGTTCCCATGTTTCACAAAGACAATTACTTCATCATATGCTTTCATCATTGATAGCATTGATCTGAACTATGAGGTCATTGACCTCTTCAGCTTGTTGTCTTGGCAGATCATCTTCTTGAGGGTCAATCCTATAATCAACTTGAATGTAGTCTCCAAGAGTGTGTGTCTTCCCTGGCTAGTTGCTCTCATAGTATCTAGATAAGCAGTCAGCAATCTTGTTTGACTCTTCTTTGACATATGTGATGTTAGAGTTGAACCTCAACATGTAATTTATCTATCAGTATTGTCATATCAATAACTTTGATTGAGTTTTAAAGAACTCAAGTGCTTTGTGATCCATAATCACATGGATTTGATATTTGAGTAGTTTGTCCTCCCATTTCATCAATGCTTCTAATATCGCAAGCATTTCTATTTCATAAACAGTATAATTTTGTTACACTAGTATGAACTTCTTAGACATAAACCATGCAGGCCTGCAGTCAGTCCATGATAGTCCTTGACTATATATCACTCCAATTCCTGTCTCAGATATGTTGCAAATGACCCATATTGGGTCTTTGTTGTAAGCATTTATAGATTTAATAATTAAGGTTTTTTCACATATTGCTTTGATTCTGTCAAAGCATCATTGGTGTAATAGCTGCCAATAGAACAGGGTTCCATTTATTGTCATGGCCATGAGTGGTCCAGTATACACAGTAACATCCAGTAGGAAGTTTGAGAGATAGTTTATTAATCCAACAAATTATTGGATATTATAGTAATTGCAGAGGACTCACCATTCTCTCAGCTTATGGAGCTTGTCCAAATCAGGGTAAATACCCTTATCATCTATAATGTGGCCTAGGCATTCTATATGTTTGGTGTAGAGATCACATTTTGACTGCTTGATATATAACTTTTGTTCACATAACCTACTAAATACAATTACCAAGTGTTTTTAGTGCTCTTCTATGGTATTCAAGTAGATAAATATATCATCTATGGTGCAGGCCACCTAGATGCCACTACATAAGTGCAGTGGCCAATTTAGGTCAGACCTTGCATGAAAATAAAATAAAATAAAATAAATAAAATAAAAATTTATCTAGTTATATATAGTAGAGAACATTCATGGTGCTTGCAAACAGAAGCATCAAAAGTAATACTATAAGTAGCTACATCACCAATATACCTCTGAACACCCTCTTTGCACACCATGGGCTATACAAAAAACTATTAAAAAAAATCAATTGTATATGTAAGTCAATTTTGTCTTCCAAAGGTTACTGTCAAAGATGTGATTGGTAATTCTGACTCTGACTCTGAAGTTGAGGTGCTTGAGCAGTCAATTGGACATTCTCCCAGTTGTGAGGAGTTGTTGTGGAAGTCTGAGAATGGTGTGTCACATGTGGTTAAGACAGATAGCAGCTAGACAGATTTTGAGTTGGATAAAGAAACTAAAAGGGAAATAGAGTACTCTAAGTCATCAGATGAAGAGGATGGGAATGAGATAGTGGAGAAATGTGATGAGGAGGATGCTTATCAGAGTGGTCTTAGGGCACAGGATACATAGTTGTAAGTCCAGGCATTCAGCTCAAAGAAGTATACTTCTTATTATTATATTCCAAAAAGTGTAGCCACTACTTTAGATTAGATTAGATTAACTATATATGGTAGGTACCTTCCATATTTGGAATATATGATATAATCAGGCCAATCTCAAGGCTACACCAAAAGACATCTCGCTCAATTTTGGTCTAAAAAAAAATTATCTGTACAATTAACTCAGACTAAGAATAGAAGCCTTTTCTACCAAGAAATAAGGATTCTGACAAAAACAAAGCACTTATTTCACTTGCACTAAAGTAGTGGTGTTTAGATGGCCTGCACCATAAGTAAACATATATACAGATGCCTAGCACATCTCAGAATATAGCAGTCATCAACCACTGGAATGTGGTAAGAGCATTGCAGTCTCCCTGCTGCATCATGTTACTGATGTATATTCTTGCTATAGTTGCAAAGACTGTTTTAGAAACATCTTCTAACCAGATGCATATCTATTCATACACATCAGCTAAGTCTATTTTTGAGTGATATTTCACTCTGGCCAAGTCTTCTCAGATGATTTCTTGGTCTGGTAAAGGAGTTACATCCTTTATGATATTGTCATTATGAAATCTCACATCCAAGATGGTCCTTAGTTGGCTGTCTTTCTTTAGTATGCATAGCAATAGTGTGGCTTGGTCTATAGAGCAAGGTTCTTACCATTCAGCTTTTACATACCTCACAAGTTTATTATGGAACTCATCTCTTAGTAATTGAGGGCAACAGAGCAGGTGGTATTTATATCTTTTGTTCCCATTGATCAGTTTTATTTTATAATTTACTTTATGAAATGGTAGTAATTTCTCAGGTGGGCCCTGTATAATATCCTAGTTCTCTTCAAACCACCTTTTTCTCAATACAGGTATGTTGGACTTCTTATACTTGTCAGGTAGCTTCTTCACCTGATAGCTATGTCATTTCTCTATTATGCAAAAGTTTCACAGTTTTGTCTCTGAGTCATCCTCAATGGGAAGCCTAGTCATCAACAAACTGAATACTTGTTCCCTAGTTGGTTCCTGGGGTTAAAACAACCATGTAAATTCCTGAGGTCCTAGAACCTCTCTTTCTGTAGAATACAGGTATCCTGTCAATAGCAGTATGGTATCTCCTAGACATTTTTATTTTTTATATGCTATATACTATAGCATTCTATTTATCAGACATTCAAGCATCATAGTATCACTCAAATTGTGATAGTCTTGTCAGAGTGTCATACAATTTATGCTTATCTACTGTAGCCATAAGATCTCAAAACTCTTCTTGAGGTCCTCCAGTCAGCCCAGAGGGTGCATATATACTCTTTGTAGTTGGTAATTGTTATGTTTCTTGAGATATTTCTATCTTTTTGATCATATTTCTTCATTGTTTCAATGAAATTTGTTTGGGCTTTTGAGATTTTCTTTTCTTGTTTTCCCTCTCTTGAGGATCCTTTGGATTTTTGCTATTTTCTAATATATGCTTTGAATCTGTTGGTAGCTTATCACCAACATAGCCACCATAATTTTCTCAAAGATCTTCTACTGATGTTTGTCTGACTTGTTCTTGACAAACATCCTGAAGGAGTTATTTCTTTCCTCCTTTCTCTACTGCTTGGTGATCTCATAACTGACTGTCAGATTTACTGGCTATGTCTACTATCTTATAGACCTGATCTCCCATTCTTACTTCATTCTTAACAAAGTCAAGTACAACATTATTGGCTCACATGAACAGCATGCCAATGATCATATCATAGTGATCAAAATTCACTATATCACCATATGTTTTAATGGGAGCATCTCCATCTTTATCTCAAGGTCAGCCCTAAAATTAATGGTTGAATGGCTTCCAACTATTCCCAACTGGAGTATATGTGGGTCCATGAGATTATAGACTTTAATTCTTGCTATGTGAGCAAAACTCAGAGTTATGTCCATAGTAGTACTACCCAAGTCCCATAACATCCATGCACCTATGCCATTAACATCAATTAACATAGCAGGACATTGCTTCTTGCTAGGCTTTGCTTAAGGATGCATAATTTTGTCCTTCTGCTTAAGGAGAGTTACTCTCCTTATTTTTACTTTCTCACTCTTGTCCCTTTTCATCTCATCTTCTGGGATGAGAGATAGCTCTACAGTGGGCCCATTAACAATGATTTCATCATTGCCTACATCTTGGATCATGGCTCCAAACTCATAGTCTTTGTCTACATTAGATCTATAGTCCAACTCAATAACTTTAACTTCAACATATTCATCCTCACTAGATTCAGCTTCCTAAGGCTCATTATCATCAGCCTCATTATTGTTCTCATCTGATGGATCCTCTCTACAACCCCTTCTTTCCCACCTACCACCACCTTTGCTCTGGGGTGCCTCCTCTTTCGCATTCTTGCTGCCCCTTGGGTCACTTGCAGTTCACACTCTCTTGTCACTTTAGGGTTCACAACATCCATTCTTTACTGCAGTTGGGACATTGTTATGTCTCTCCTGCTCTTTTGGTGTTGAGTTGAGCATGCTTTGGCTATACTCCTCCACCTCTTCCCATACCTTCCTAGGCCTTGCCTGGGTTGGTATCCCCCCTCTCTTGGCCTGGCCTTTTGGCCCCCTCCTGCTTCAGCAGTTGGGTTGGGCCTCTCTGCTGGTCTGGGCATGTCTGTACTGTGCTTGGGCCATGCATGTCCCCCAGTCACCTTTGTGGCCCCCTGTTTCCAAACCTGCAGTTCTGCTGAGTAAGTGGCTGCTATTTCAGTTGAGTGCTCTTTTGCACTTGACTCATCTTTCTTTCTTTTGGGCTAGTCTTCCACTGGCCCCTCTCAGCTCTGGTGCCATGCTACTACTGGGGTCCTCTTCTCTTTAGGGCATTGAGTTGAGTTCACTCCTCTGTCCTCCCTTCTTCCTGGTATGCTGGTCTTATAGCTGGCTGCCAACATCCCAGGTTCTTGCAGGGGTAACCCCTCTACACTGCCTTTCCAGGGCCTGATCCCCACAGGAGCCCCATGCCTGCATGTGGCGCACTGTGCAGGTACATGGTGTCACTATCTATTATCCCCTCTGGGTGCTGCCACCAAGGTGGTGGGCATTCCAGATATCCCCTAGAAGATGTTGGTGGTTGAGCACATGGGTGGGTGCTCACTTGGCCATTTCCAACAGAACTGAAATATCAACAAGGCCCCCGTTTCGAGGGGGGCATTAGATGGTCGCTGGTCTCAGTGGACAATTTGGACTCTCACTGTATTGTACCTTATTTAGTCATTTCTGGCCCTCTCCTTGTAACAGTAACCTGGGCTTATGAGCCTGGAACTGGACTGCTATTGTGCACTAGTATATAAATTTTTGAGTTAAAAAAAAAAAAAA
>KQ962472.1:79757-98445 GCA_001563735.1 Leucoagaricus sp. SymC.cos
ATACCTGTTCATATGCATCAGCTAAGTCTATTTTTTAGCAATATTTCGCTCTGGCCAAGTCTTCTTGGATAATTTCTTGGTCTAGTAAAGGAGTTACATCCTTTATAGTATTATTGTTATGAAATCTTGCATCTAATACAGTTCTTAGTCAGCCATCTTTCTTTAGTACACATAGCAATGGTGTAGCTTGGTCTGTAGAGCAAGGTTCTCACAATTTAGCTTTTACATACTTCATGAGTTTATTATGGAACTCATCTCTTAGTAATCAAGAGCAATAGGACAGATAGTATTTATACCTTTTGTTCCTGTTGATCAGTTTTATTTCATGATTTACTTCATGAAATAGTAGTAATTTCTCAAGTGGGCTCTGCATGATATTCTGGTTCTCTTCAAACTACTTTTTTCTCAATGCAGGTATGTTGGACTTCTTATACTTATCAGGTAGCTTCTTCACCTGACAGCTATGTTGTTCCTCCATTATGTGAAGGTTTTGCAGTTTTGTCTCTGAGTCATCCTCAATAGGAAGCCTGGTTGTAAACAAACTAAATATTTGTTTCCTAGCCAGTTTCTGGAGATAAAACAACCATGTAAATTCCTGATGTCCTAGGACCTCTCCTTCTGCAAGATACAAATATCTTGTCAATGGCAGTATAGTATCTCCTGGGCATTTCATTTCCCATATGCCACATACCATGGCATTCCATTTATCAAGTATTTGAGCATTATAATACTACTTAAATTGTGGCAGTCTTGTCAGAGCATTATACAATTTATGCTCATCTACTGTAGTCATGAGATCTTAAAACCCCTATTGAGATCCTCCAGTCAGCTCAGAGAGTGTGTATATACCCTTTGTGGTTAGTGATTATCATGTTTCTTGAGGCATTTCTGTCTCTTTGATCATGTTTCTTTATTGTTTCAATAAAATTTGTTTGGGCTTTTAAGGTTTTCTTTCCTTGTTTTCCCCCTCTTGAGGATCTTTTGAATTCTTGCTATTTTCCAATATGTGCTTTGAATCTGTTGGTAGCTTATCACCAACATGGCCACCATGATCTTCTCAAAGATCTTCTACTGATATTTGTCTAACTTATTCTTAACAAATATCTTGAAGGAGTCATTCCTTTCCTCCTTTCTCTACTGCTCAGTGATGTTGTAACTGACTGTCAGATTCACTGGCTATATCTACTACCTTGTAGACCTGATCTCCCATTCTTACTTCATTCTTAACAAAGTCAAGCACAACATTATTAGCTCACATAAATAGTATACTAATAATTATATCATAGCGATCAAAATTTACTATATTAGCATATATTTTAATAGGAGCATCTCCATCTTTATCTCAAGGTCAGTCCAAAATTGATGGTTAAATGGCTTCCAACCATTTCCAACTGGAGTATATGTGGGTCCATGAGATTATGGACTTTAATTCTTGCTATGTGAGCAAAGCTCAGAGTTATGTCCATAATAGTACTACCCAAGTCCCATAGCATCCATGCATCTATGCCATTAACATCAATTAACATAGCAAGACATTGCTTCTTACTAGGCTTTGCTTAAGGATGCATAATTTTGTTCTTGTGCTTAAGGAGAGTTACTCTCCTTATTTTTACTTTCTCACTCTTGTCTCTTTTCATCTTGTCTTCTGGAATGAGAGATGGCTCTACAGTGAGCCTATTAACAATGATTTCATCATTGTCTGCATCTTGGATCATGGCTCCAAACTTATAGTCTTTGTTTATGTCAAATCCATAGTCCAACTCAATAACTTCAACTTCAACATATTCATCCTCACTAGATTCAGCTTCCTGAGGCTCATTATTATCAGCCTCATTATCATTCTCATCTGATGGATCCTCTCTAGATCCATTGTCTATATAATTTAAACTATTGCCTCTCTCTGTAATGGTATGTGCAGCTTTAAGGTAACTTTTACCTTTGCTATCTTGAGGGCATTTGTCTGCCCAATAGTCAATGTCACCATATTTTTGGCATGGTCATACCATAATAGGTCTAGGACCAGCCTGGGATAATGCCTAATTGGCATATCTTGGATTGTCCTTCAGTTTCTCGAAGAATGTATTCCTTTTATATAGCTTATTGTCTGACTGTCCACCATGTTTTCTAGGCATTGAAGGATGCCTTAATTTATTGGCTGGTATTCTATCACAACCAGCTAAAATCTTCTTTGGAACCCAAGCTGTTTTCAGCTTGGAGAGGGTTTTTAGAACTGTTTCCAAATTCATATTGCTTGTTCTTTCCTTGATCTTCTTTTGGAAGAAAACACTAACATCTTTACAATGTTCATAGTCAAGTGCATGCTCAATGAAGTCTTTGATACTGTTCACTTCAGAAGATAGTCCCTTGTTGAACATGAGATACTTGGACATCACACTTGGTATACCTTGCATGAATGTCCAAACTAAAGAGTAATTGTCAGAGTATATAGCCATTATCCTTGTATAGTCTAGTATGTGATCATAGAAGGTTTGAACACTTTCTTCTATGGAGTACTTCATATTTTGAAGGCTCTTACAAGCTTTATGCATTGAAGTTGGTCAAATAAATTGATCATATAGAGCTAGTATTACTAATTTGAATGTCCAATCATATTTACTACAATTAATACTCATCACATACTGATTATACATGTCCTTTGCTTCACCAGTTAAATAGTATTGTAATACAAATATACAGGTTTTGTCTGTATTATTCTCTTGTAGATTGTCTAGGTTTCTACCTAATCCTTTTATTAAATAATCAATGCACAAGTTGAGGATGAAGTCCTCAAGGTCACTGTACTTTGCACTACCACCATATATGATGGTGGTCTTTTCTGAAGGCTTACTCAGCTTATAACCTTTTGGCATTATCATTTTTTGTGCTAAATATTGGTCAATTATTTATTCTAAATAATTATATATAGCAGCATTATACTACCTATGTATTTCTGTGATTCCAGGGCTGGATTTGTCAGGGGCCATATCTCTGAATAATAAGTATTGTCACTCCTTATGATACAGTGCACTGGGCTGATATGTTCCTCTAAAGGGGGATCTGAATTCTTATCTATCATCTTTAGGTGCTATATCATCTATATCACTGTCTTTGGCTGGTACCAACATGCATACTGTTTTTCTAAGGGTTTTACTTTGTCTCTTTGCAGGTGTGCTAGTAAATGGGTTTGTGAACAAAGATCCATTACCTTCACTAGGTTCAGGTTTGGGTAGTCCTACACCCAATAACACAATTGGTATATGATCTTAGAATATAATTTCTTGGTTATTGATATTTGAGGATCTGTAATTTCAGATATCCATGTTACACATTCATTGTAGTCCTACTCAGTCTGTCCATGCAGCAGCCATAGGTACTCTCATCATTTGATGATGAGTGGTGGCTGTTAGTTGACTATCAGCAGTACACATTGCTTCTTTATCCAGTACTCCCATCATCATTGGTGGTAAACAAGTGTCAACAACTCTGTTGTTATCTGTATCACTGTACACAGTCCCATCCACTATATCAACTGTGGAAACAAGTACCCCCTGCCGCTATGTCTGACCCCCTGCCTGCAAATCTGGAGGCATATACTGATCTGTCAATGGTGTGCCTTGCTGCATTGTCATCTTTCAACTGTCCTCCCCCCTGCACCCCCTTGGCCTCCTCTGGTACTAGGATGTGTCCTAGCTCTAGAGGGGATATCCTTGATACTAATCTTCTCAACTCTGGCTATATGTCTAGGATGGCTGCCAGGACCAGTTGCATCACCCACTATCATGGCAGGCAATGTGGACCATTGTATTCTAGCAGGTCTCACTCGCAATCCTCTACTGCATCTTCTTCTGAGGAGGAGGGCTTGCCCACTCCTTTGATATCTCATGCTCTCTTCTAGAAGGGCTCTTCTTCTCAGGCAGCTATCTAGCTACCTAGTGCTCCTTTGGGGCCTACCCCTCTTGCACTGAATGAGTCCTTTGGGCTCGATGCTAACTTTGAGGCAGTGAAGGTCTCCTTGCATCATGCCCTGGAGTATATGCAATAGGTGCATGATGCTAAGATGTCTGTTCCTTCTGACTTTGGCCCCTTCATCATGAAGATAGCTGAACTTGCTGTCTATGATCCTTAGGCATCCCTTGTTGTGGACCCTGAGAATGCTCTCATCTCAGAGTCAGTATTCAATGCCATCACCACTTTTTTCCCTCCTCCTAAACTATCAGAGGATATTACTATGTGCAAGCCTACTGTACCACCTGTTGAGATTGTTTCTTCTCAGGTCACTGCACAGGTTTCTGCCTCCCCTCCCCCTAGTGTCCCAGCTGGTATGCCTGAGAATGCCCTAGCTAGACCTTCTGGGAGTGTTCCTGCCCTGCCATCTCCCAGACCTCAGAAGCCTTAGGGAATCCAAAAGGTGAAGGTGAAGAAAACTGCTGAGCAGAAGGTGCTCTCTAAGGATGTCCCTCCTCCCATACCTGCTGTCTCTAAGCCTGATGCTAAGTCCTTTGTGGCTGCAGCCATGGCTAAGCCTGCTCCTGTGGCAGATTCTTCCAGTTCAGTGGAAAACTTGGTCAATATTGGCAGGTCATTCCCTAACCTCACTCCTTCTGCTATTGCAGCCCTCTTACAAGCTGATCAGGCAGCTGCTCACCCTCTTGCTCCTACTCTGGTAGTCACAGGGTCCAAGTGCCCCATCATGCCTTCTGCCGCCATGCCTTCTGCAAAGAAACCCAAGGCTACCACCCAAGGGCCTTCCAGGAAGCAGGTTTTTTTCATCCTGGCTGATCCCACAGTCCAGCCTAATCTCAAGGAGATCCCCTGCCTCCTCAACTGCTTTTTGGCAGGTCACAACATTGTTAGGTTCCATACAGAATCTGTGATGGTTGCTTACAGAGGCTGGTCCATTTTGACTAGCAATGTTCTCTCACTTAAACAGCTTAACCTCATTTGGGAGTAACTGACAGGGCATTTTACCCCAGTAGGCTGTGAGGCCTATCTTTTTATATCTAAGAGCTACCTCAAGCTCATTGATATTCCTTTCTTGCATGCTGATGGTGAGCACATATCTTTGTAACACATCGAGAAGGTCATGTGGCAGTCTTCACTCTGCAACCACTTCATCTTGGTGGGCCCCACTTAGGTGGTCTGCAATTCTCATGCATTAGATACTGTGACTGCATACTTTGAAGTCTGGGACTCCCAGAGAGGCACTTATGCCACTAACCTCATGGAGCATTCCCTTCAGTTCAGCTACTGGACTATCAGGATTCTGAAGGCTCACACTAACCCCAGTGCCTCCTTGTGCCACTGCTGCTGGACCTGAGGCCACTTGTCTAAGTCCTGCCATGCTAAGGCACCTCAGTGCCCTTTGTGTGGTAGTCCTCACTACCAGGATGGCCATTATGCCTTCACTGGTTGTTGCAAAGGGAATCCTAGCCAGAGTATTCCCAAGACCCCAGAGGGCCAGCTATGCTTCCACCCCCCTCACTGCCTAAATTGTCATCAGGCTCATACTGCTACCTTGAAGCAGTGCCCATTCTGGCACCACTGATTCAATAAGGATTGGTTGCATTCTTGTTATCAGGAGGTGCATTCTTGTCACACTGTTTACTTTCCTATCTCTAACTGTGTTTCTTCTCATATCTAGTAGCCCTACTGAGGCATCATCTGGAGTGGTGAGGGATATTCATATATTTTCCCAGAATGTAAATAGGAATTATGGACATCTGGATATGCTACTTGATAATATCAAGGACACTTTTGATGTTATTTTCATTCAGGAGCCTCCTTGGAGGACCATTAGACAAATGGTGTCAACATCCTCAGTTGAGGGTGATGATGTTGTGGGTGCTCCCAAGCATCCTGATTGGCTATATATGGTAAGACCCCCTACTGATAGCTGCTCTCCATGCGTCATGGCATATGTCCATTAATGCTTAGCCCATCTTTGCCCATCTATGCAGCAGGACATTATTGACCATAAAGACATCTTTGTCCTTTCCCTCTTTACCTCAAAGGAGGTTGTGAATTTCCTTAATGTCTATTCAGATAATGCTCACACCACCATCAACTTCCTGTCTTGGGAGGTTGATGCCCTCCCTGCTTTTATCTACATAGACAGTGACTTTAACTGTCATTCTGAGGTTTGGGATCCTTCCCACACCTCACACCCACTGGTTGCACAATGCCTTCTGGAGTTTGCTTCTGACATCGGGCTTAAATGGGCTTGTCCTTCTAATCCAGGGTTGACTCATGTCCCTCATAACCCTGATCTGGCCAGTTCTGTGATCAATCTCATCTTTACAGAGCCTTTGTCTGTACAGTCCAATCTTCTCAGATTGGATCTTGATTATTGTGGACCTTCAGACCATGTCCTAATCTCCACTCTTGTTCCTATCTCTATATCTGAGATTAGAATCTCTCGCATGGTGATTCCTAGAGAATTCTAGGAGAAATCCAGATTTCTTATCAATCTCACTGCTGGTCTCAGGGCTCTTAATGTCGAGGACCTGTCTGCTCCCAATCAGATCAAGGCTGCTGCTGCAGCAGTTGCTGAGGTCTTTTTCTCTATATAGAATGTCTATGCCAAGGAGGTCATTGTCACAGCACACTCTAATTCCTGGTGAAATAATGAGTATGCACAAGCTCTTGCCAGATATAGAGCATCTAGGGATCCTGCCCACTGGAAGTTGTTTCATAAGGCCTCCTGCTAAGCCAAATAGTACTTCTTTGATGCATGCATTGAGGAAGTTGCAACTGAGAATAAGCGACCCTGGGACCTTATGGTCTGGGTCAAGCCCCACCAGCTCCTGCCTTGTGAGGCTATCTTACATAGGAGGGAGTCTTGTCATGATATGGATGTCCTGTGGAGGGCACTTGACAAGACCTACAATGCTGCCTCCAGGTGGTCTTGTGATCCATCCATTTTGGAAGAGCTAGCCCTGCTGTGTGAGCAGGACTGGGTTCCCTTTTCAGGATTGGAGGCAACAAAGGCACTTCATGCTTGCTCATCCCATTCATTCTCTGGCTCAGACCACATTATATGGGTCCACTTAAAGGAGGTTCTCTTGGATGACGTCATCCTTGGGAAGTTTCTTTGACTGGCTAACACCTGCCTTGAGGTTGGGTGTTGGCCATCTCATTTTAAGGAGTTAGTTTCTGTAGTTATTTCCAAGCCTAGTAAACTCTCCTATTTGATGCCCAAATAGTTTAGGCCTATTGTGTTGCTTAATACAATTGGGAAGCTTATTGAGAAGATGCTTTCTGCATGTCTTCAGTTTGACAGCATCAAGTATGGTGTCTTTCATTCTAATCAGCTAGACAGTATCTAACAAAGGTTGACTAAGGATGCTGGTTTATTCCTCACTCATCTTGTCAAGGCAGGTTGGGCTAGGGGACTCAAGACAAGCATTGTTGCATTTGACATCACTCAGTTCTTCCTATCTTTGAACCATGATATACTCATGGCCATTTTGTCCAGGCAAGGGTTTCTGGCAAATGTACATCAGTTCTTTGCTTTTTATCTTGTCAGGCAGAGAACAAAGTACCTTTGGAACTCCTCCTCCTCTGAATACTATCCTGCTGATGTAGGCATTGGTCAGGGATCTGCCCTGTCCCCCATCTTGTCAGCTCTCTATCTTGCTCCAGTTATCAAACTGTTTGACTTGTGGGCATCTCATCTTGAGTGCAATGTCCTCTCCTATGTCAATGATGGCACCCTCATTGCACAAGCTCAGGAGCTTGCTGATAATCTCATTCACCTTAAGCAGGCTTATGGATTTGTTTATGAACTCTTCATTGTGTTCAGGCTGGTGCTGGAGCACAATAAGTCCGAGCTCTTCCATTTCCTTGTCATAAGAATGATGATAACCTGCCCATTGATCTGGGCTATGCGCCCTACACAGGCAACTCTCCTTTATGCCCTAAAACCTTTTAGAGGTACTTGGGGTTTTATTTTGACTGACAGCTTAAATTCTGTGAGCATGTGCAGTATTATTCAACTAAGGCCATCTCCACAGTTTGCGCTATGGGGATGGTGGGTAATTTGCTCAGGAGTCTGTCTCCTAAGCAGAAGTGTCTGCTTTACAGGTCTTGCATAGTGCCTATTGCCATGTATGGCTTTTGTCTTTGGTGTCATAGCCTCTATTCCCACAAGACCTATCTCACCTCTCTGAACAAGATGCAGCATCAGACTACTATCTGGATTACAGATGCTTTTCATACCTCCCCATCTGGTGGGATTGAGGTGCTTGCTGGCCTTATCCCCATATATTTGCATCTTTGGAAGTTGAGGGTGCATGTGACATATCATGTTCTCACCCTTTCATCTACCCATTCCACTAGGCAGTTTCTGGGGACTAGGGAGTTTTCCAGCATTGATCCCCATTGATACCACTTTACTAGGCTGGGCTGCTCTGTTGAGAAGGTTTGGTCCATGTTACAGCTCGACATTACCGTGGTCACCAACCATCACCGATAACTCCTTTTATTATTATGTCATCCATATGCTTTTACTCCACCTTTCTTCATCACATGTTAGTACGCGTTGCATAGTTTCTGTTGACTCTCTGTTGAATCTCTTCTCCTTTTATTACTATCTCCAAGTATATTAACAGTAGATTATGCACCTGTACTCCTCAGTCTGATAATTGAGTTAATCTTGCCATTCAAGTTATCTCCTCCAGTCTCTGACTATCCTCCATCTCTGCTTCCTCCTATCTCTGAAATCCGGACCTGCAGCAGCAGAATGGTGCAACACATAAGTTGAAGCCGAAGGTCCACTTCCCTCACTCCGATAGTTGCCCATCCTGCCAATCACTAATCCAGCATGTAACAGTCCACTATCATTGATACCCTCTCATATCTCAGCCTTCCTGTTGCCCTGGAGACTTTTGATGCTGATGTACCAGAAACTTGTCCAGAGAGGCACCTTATGGACCAGTTCTTGGACTGTATTTGGGTCACTGAGTTCTCTCCCCATGATAAGGATGTCAATGTCCTGCATATTCTAGATGCAGAGCTCAACAGGGCTCGAGCACTGGACAACTGCATTGTGGTGGCCACAGATACATCTGTGGGTCACAACAGGGCTTATCAGGCTGTTTCAGTGGCTTGGGTTTGGGTGGGTGGCATGTCAGTTTGGCAGATGTGCCAGTCCACAGACAGAGTTACTGTCCCTGATGTGGAGCTTTATGCTATTCATATGGGCATCTTTGCTGCATGCATGCAGGAGGGCACTCATTATGTTGTTTTGTTCACTGACCACTCAGCTTTGGCTAGGAGGACAGTGGACCCTTCTGTCAGCAGTGGGCAGGCTCAGGCCCTGCTTGTCTGCTATTATCTTGCTAGGTGGCTTGAGGGGGACCCCTCTCACACTTTTGCATTTGGAGTGGCTGTTGCATCACACAGTCCACAGATATGCTGTGGACTCTGCTATCCAGAAGTTAGTTGGGGCTTGCCCCTTCACTACTCTTAACTATCTACACACAGCTGAGGCTCAGGCTTGTCATGATGAGTGGACTAGGCAGTTTGCTTGTTTGAGCTCCTCTGGAAGAGATTTTTTGCACCTCACTGATGAGAAGAGCAAGTGTATGATGCCCATGTACCTCTCTGGAGGTACCTGGCTTAAGCATCTGCATAATTCCCCATTTTGTGTATGTGTGTGCTGGGTGGTTCTCAATCATGCCCCAATTGGAGAGTTTAGATGTCATTTTAATCTCTCCTGTGACTATTCTTGCCCTTGTGGATCCACCAATTAGCAGACTTGCAAGCATGTGTTAACCAAGTGTAGTGACTTCAGTGACCCCTGGCACTTTCCTAAATGCTGGAAAGAGCTGTTGGATTTCTGCAAGGAGAACCCTAAGATATTCTCCTTTGCACATCTCCCAGCAGGATAACAATGGTGCAGCCACTCTTTGGTGGTTGCTGGGTTTTCTGAAGTTTGCACCCTGGGGGGTCTGGCATTGGCTGCTGATGGGGGCTGTGCTAGCTTGGCCTTAGCATGCAGGACTAGTGGGTATGGCTTTGCATATACAAGCATACTACCTGCCTCTCTGACCATTGCTTGATGGAGAGAGTGCCTATTTTTCAGTGCAGGCTGCCATGTTCAGCTGAGCTGTGGGGGATCTTTTTCTCTTTTGTAGATTACTGTAGGTACTCCTTTGTATTTGCGACCAGACTGCTACTGTGCACCAGTATATAAATTTATGATTTTTTTAAAAAAAAAAAAAAAAAAAAAAAAGACTATTAGCAGTATTATGGACTGTCATTATCATAGGTGGTGGATTCTGAGGTTGATCACCAACCTGAGTAGGCACTGGATTGGTTTAAGTGTCAAGCTAGTTCACAATTAGTCAGTTATAAACTGGCTATAGAGGTGGCTATGGTACCACAACCACAGCTGGTTTAGGATTTAGACTATATAGCAATAGTGCTATAGTTTTTCTCATTAGTGGTAGTAAGTTTAGTACCAGCTGTGACTTCAATGGTATTTATGGGATAACAAGTGGCTTTGATATGTCTCACTGCTGTCTTTTCCCCTTATCTTCTTTTTGAGATAAGGGTTGAGTGAATAGTAAAGGTAATTCTACCTTTGTTGTGTCAAATACTTCAATGAGCTTAGGCAACATCACATTTGCCTGGCCAGTGTTGGCTTTCTCTTTGTTAGTAAAGTTTGTATAATTATTTTGAGGAGTCAGGTCCTCTAGTTTTACTTTTGATGATTGTCCATAGGTTGTACCCATGAGCATTCTGGGAGCTGTTCTTTGTACTAGCTCTGGTAAAGTTCCTGTGCTGTAATAGATTGGGAAAGAGAGTTGGACCAAGGGTAACTTGTTCCTTTGACTGGGGATAAGAATATGGATGGCACCAATAGTGTCCATGCATTATTGAAATCAGTTGATTGTGCCAATTTAGCTCTTGCAGAATGATAAGTGGTTGCTAAGTTAGCAACTGATTTGTCCACCTCTTGTCTGCTGGGCTGTGGTGTTTTCATCACAGAATTGTTGCTAGATCAAAGGAGATTTATCCCCTCCAATCATCACTGAATACTGAGTCATGTGTTGTAGGTTTCAATGCTTTCATTTGGATGCCATGGTATATTAAGCTGTTTGACAGCTTGACCAGTATTTGTTGTTTTGGACATGGCAGGTGATGGAGGACATCATGGTTCTAGCTATGAGGTTATTGGGACCCAGCAAGTGTTAGAAAATATTCAAGATGGTTCCCTTTGATCATGCTAATTCTGATTGAAGTTGCTGGTTCTTTGAGGGTCAAAGTTACCCTCTTGAGGTCCTTTCTTGAATTGAGTAAATGCTTTGGTCTCCCAAGTGCTATATACCTTGTTCATAGGTGTTGATATATTAGATTAAGGGGAATTCATCCTCTTCTTAATATCTCTATATTTTTCACAAAGGCATTGAATTGACTTTAGGTACATCTCTACATAGATGGGATTATCTGGGGGAGGAGCTCTTTGGTTCCTTTGAAACCATTCCTCTGTTATAGTTTATACATGTGCACAGATTTGTTCTTGATAATATAGACTCAACACATCATTCATTCAAAATAGAGACTCAATCTTGTCCTCTTCTTCAAATACCTCTTCCAGCTCAAGGGCTTGAATGTCAGGAGATTGAAGAGATATGTTTTCTATCCCTTCAGTAATAATATATAAGCTGCCCTCTTGTCTAGACAGGCTTTTGTGCCCTAACTGTACATCATACAGTCACTCTGTTGGTAAGTTACTAGATAGAGGTTTCTCTGGCACCTCATATCATTCTGCAGATATTAGCTTGGCATTGAGAAAGATTGAACCCACTTGTGACAGCACTTCTTGATCTGGTACTCCCACCTTCTTGGGTGGTAAACAAGTGTCAACATTGCCATCATCATTGTTTATTGCCAGCACAGTCTCATCTGCCCCATTGATAGTTAGATCAAGAGTACCCTGCAAACATGGCCAATCCCCTGGCCCTGCCATCTGGTTTCCATAGCTATCAGTCACTCAAGTGCCTTTGTGCACTCCTGTCTTCTGGTTGTGCCCCCCCTTTGACTCCTTTCTCCTCCTCTGGGCCCCCCCAGGGAGTGAGCAACATGGACCTTCTTCTTGACCCTGACTGTACACCTAGGACAGCCACCAGGACTGACCATGCCACTTGCCATCTAGGCAGGCACTACAGCCCTCTTTCCTTGCATGCCTCTTCCAGGGCTGCATCTCCTGAGGGTGCTTCCCTCTTCTCCTCACTTGCAGACCCTTTCCAGGGGGCCTCTTCTCAACCTACTGCCCTTCCACAGCCTAGTGCCCCTTTGGGGCCATACCCTCTTACTCTGGATGATGAGTCAGTGAACTTTGAGGTGAATTTTGAAGCAGTTAGGATGTCCCTCAACCACACCCTCAGCTTTTTGAGGCATGCAACTGAGCATAGTATCATTTCCCCTCTCCCTAGGTTCAGCTTGCCTATTACTGGGCTTGCTGAGCTTGCTTCTATTGACCCATAGGGCAGCCTCTTGACTAACCCTATGGACTCTTCACATGCCACTGTGTACAACATGGTGGCTAATTGGTTTGTCCCTCCTGTGTCATCAGAGGATGTTTCTATGCATGAACCTATTACCTCTCTTGTGGAGATTGTCTCCTCTGAGGTTGCACAGATGGATGTTGTCCCCCCTCCCCCTAGTGTTTCTGACCACCTGTCTGAGAATACACCAGTTGGTGAGCCTTTAGGAACTGTTCCTGCCCTGCCTCCTCCTAAGTCTCAGGGCTTGAGGAAGGCTAAGGTGAAGAAAGTGGCTGAGAAGCAGGTCCTTTCCAAGGGTCCCCCACCTCCCATTCCTTCTGTATCCAAGCCAGGTGCCCAGTCCTTTGTAGCTGCTGCCTGGGCTGCTCCTGCCCCTGTTATGGGCCCTTCTGGGTTGGTGGAGAATCTGGTGCATGTTGCTAGGTCTTTCCCCAACCTTGCTCCATCTGCTATCGTGGCCCTCCTCCAGGCTGACATGGCTGCTGCTGCATCTGCTGCTCCTACTTTGGTAGCTGTGGCAGGTGCTAAGTGCCCTATCATGCCTTCTGCCCCTGCTCCCCCTGCCAAGAAACCCAAGGCTACCACCAAGGGTCCTAGCAGGAAGCAAGTTCTTTTCATCCTGGATGATCCTAATACCAGGTCTAATCTTGAGCAGATGCCTCGTCTGCTCAACTGATACCTCATTTGCTCAACCAATACCTTGCAGACAACAGGGTTGTCAGGCTCCATGCAGAGTCTGTACTTATGGCATATGGTGGCTGGTCTATTTGGCTCACTAATGTCCCCTCCCTCAAGCAGCTCAATACCATTTGTCAATAGTTGGGCATTCATTTCTTGCCTATCAGTTCTGAGGCATATCTCCCTGTGTCAAAGAGCTTCCTCAAGCTTGTTGACATTTCCTTCATTCACTAGGATAGTTCTAGGACCACATCTGACCAGGTTGAGGGGGTTATAAGGGCTTCCAACCTCTCTAACCACTTCATCCTTGTGGGCACCCCTTGGGTAGTCCACAATTCTAAGTCATCAGATACTGCGACAGTGTATTTCAAAGTCTGGGATTCCTAGAGAGGCACTCATACTGCTAACCTCATGGGGCACTTGCTTCAGTTTGGGCATTGGACCACCAGGATTATGGAGGCCAACACTAATCCTGGGGCCTCCCTCTGTCAGCATTGCTGATAATGGGGGCACTCATCTCAAATCTGCAAACAGAAGATGCCTTAGTGTCCTCTGTGCACAGAACCTTACTACTGTGATGTGTATTGTGCATTTGCTGGTTGTTGCAAGAAGAATGCCTGTCAGAGCATCCCTCCTACTCCTGCTGGCCAGCCATGTCTGCACCCCCCTCATTACCTGAATTGTCACTAGGCACACACTGCTGACTCAAGGCAGTGCCCATTCTGGCATCACCGGTTTGATAAGGACTGGATCCACTATAAGTATCAGGAGGTATATTGTCGTTCTGACATTCATTGCTCTACTTCTTCTCAATGCTCATTGTCTCATGTCTAGGGGCCCCACTAGGTCTGCTGGAGGTGTGATAAGGGACATTTGTATAGTTTTGCAGAATGTCAATAGGAACTATGTGCATGTAGACTATATACTTGAGGCTCTCAAGGACAATTTCAATATATTGTTTTTCTAAGAACTGTCCTGGAGAACTATAAGGCAAACAGTGTCAACAACTTCTGAGGAGGGTGATGACATTGTGGGTGTGCCTAAGCACCCTGATTGGCTCTATATGGTAAGGCCACCTACCAATGGGCAAAACCCTTACATTATGGCTTATGTCCACAGGCACTTGGCTGTGTTGCGCTCCCCCATGTGGAGGGACATTATTGATCACCATGATCTCTTCATCCTGTTACTGTTCACACTGCATGGGACAGTGAACCTTCTTAATGTCTATTCTGACAATGCTCATACAGCAATCAACCTCCTTGCTCAGGAGGTTGATCAGCTGCCCACTTTTATTTACATAGGAGGTGACTTTAATTGTCACTCTGAGGTGTGGGATCTATCCTGCACATTGCACCTGCTTGTTGCCCAATGCCTTTTGGAGCTGGTCTCAGACATTGGGCTCAAGTGGGCTCGACCTTCTAATTCCAGGTTGACTCATATTCCTCACAACTCAGATCTTGCTGGATCTGTAATCAATCTTGTCTTCACAGTGCCATCTGTATCTGTATCTGATCTGCCTTGATTGGATCTTGATTAGCATGGGTCTTTAGATCATGTTCCAATCTCCACCCTACTCCCCCTATCTGAGATTGAGATATGGGTTTCACACATGGTAATCCTGAGAGAGTCTCCAGAGGAATCCGGGTTCTTGATCAACCTTGCCACTGGTCTTAGGTCCCTGGATGTGGGGGACCTATCTTCTCTTGATTGGATTGAGGCTACTGCATTTGCAGTGGCTAAGGTCTTTTTCTCCACCTGGAATACTCATGTGAAGGAGATCATTGTCACAGGGCAGTCTTGGTCATGGTGGACTGATGATTGCTCTGCTGCTATCACCTACTATCGGGAGTCTCATGACCCTGATGACTGAAAGGCTTTTCATAGGACATCTTGTCTTGCTAAGCAGCATTTCTTTGATGCTCACATCCAGGAGATTGCTGTTGAGAATCAGAGGCCATGGGATCTCATGGCCTGGGTGAAACCCCACCAGCTCCCACTGTGTGAGGCTATCTCACATCAGGGAGAGTCTTGCCACAATATTGATGCCCTGTGGAGAGCACTTGATCAGACTTACAATGCCACCTCAGGGCAGCCATGTGACATCACAGTTTTGGAGGAGCTGTCCCTGCTTGCAGAGCAGGACTGGGTCCCTTTTTTGGCTTTGGAGGTGAGGGAGGCACTGTCAGCATGCTCTTTGCATTCTTTGCCCAGTCTGGACCACATTACATAGGTCCATTTGAAGGAGCTTCTCTCTGATGATGCTGTTGTCAGGAAGTTCCTGTCCCTGGCTGATGCTTGCCTCATGGTTGGGTATTGGCCATCTCATTTTAAGGAGTCAGTTTTAGTGATTATTCCTAAACCCAGAAAACCCTCCTATTCTATGCCCAAGTTGTTTAGGCTGATTGTTCTGTTTAATATGCTTGGGAAGCTTATTGAGAAGATGCTGTCTAGGTGTCTTCAGTTTGACAGTGTCAAGGTTGGCATTTTTCATTCAAATCAGCTCAGCAGTATTCAGCAGAGGTCAACTGAGGATGCTGGTTTATTCCTTACTCACTTGGTTAAGGCTGGGTGGGCTAGGGGACTCAAGACAAGTGTTGTGGCTTTTGACATTGCTCAGTTCTTTCCATCCTTGAACTATGAGATGCTCATGGCAATTTTGGCAAGGCAGAGTTTTCCAGTGAATGTGTGCCAGTTCTCTGCTCCTTATCTTGTGGGGAGGAGGACCAAGTATCTTTGGAACTCCTTCTCTTTGGGTTTTTACAATGCAGATGTGGGGGTAGGGCAGGGGTTGGCTCTGTCCCCCATCCTCTCTGCCATCTATCTTGCCCCAGTGCTCAAGATTTTTGACCTGTGAGCATCGCACCTGGAGTGTGATGTTTTGTTATATGTGGACAATGGTATGTTCATCACCCAGGCCAAGGAGTTGGCTGACAATCTGGTGTGCCTTTGTGGCATGTATGGGTTTATGTTTGATCTGTTTATAGCATTTGGGCTTATCCTTGAACATGACAAGTCTGAACTCTTTCATTTTTTGTGTCAGAAGGGAGATGATAATCCACCCATCAATCTGGGATATGCTCCATACACAGGAGACACTCCTCTCCATCCCAAGCCATTTTGGCAGTATTTGGGCTTCTATTTTGACTGGCAGCTCATCTTTTGTGAGCATGTATGTTATTATTCTACCAAGGCTATCTCCACAGTTTGTGCCATGGGGATGTTGGGTAATTCGCTTTGGGGTCTCTTTCCAAAGCAAAAGTGTCTGCTATACCAGTCATGTGTGGTGCCTATTGCCATGTACAGCTTTCGTCTTTGGTGTTATGGGCTTCACTGTAAGGATTGTACCCTTTCTTATGGACTATCATTTTCATTTAATGTTACCTTCTTATTCTTTTTACTTTACTACTCACATATGCCATCGCCATCAATTTCTTACCTAATACGATATCATGTACTGCTGGTCAGCATCCCTATTTGGGAGCTGACCTTACACCTACACTATGAAGTACATATCCAATACGACTGGGGTTTATTGTACTCTTGTGTGATTAAGATTAAGTTCTGATATCTGTAAGGCCAAGCCTTACATTTTTTACAATATCCCTGCATATTGTGCATGTAAACACATGTAGCCACGTCATCACTGAAAACAACAGCAATATTACTGCAATAGTCCCACTCAAAGCTTTAACCTCGCAATTTAACTTTATTCAATGACTTCTCAAGGAAGTCACCTGCCAGATCATTTTGAAGACCCAAATAATGACACAATGGTGTCATATGATGCCAGCAATCCTCGCTGGGGCACCACACTCACCACAGAGGTGCTGACCAATCAGAGTATGGACACGCATGAGGCCTATACTCATGAGAACTCTGCTGAGTCACAAGCAGGTTCAACCCTTCTCGATGCCAAACTGATACCTGCAGAATGATATGAGGTGCCAGAAGAACATCTACCAAGCAACTTGCCAACAGAGCAACTGTATGATGTATGGTCAGGACACGGAAGCCTGCTCAGACAAGAGGGCAGTCTACACATCATTACCAAAGAGATAGGAAACATATCCCTTCAATCCTCTGACATTCGAGCACTTGAGCTCAAAGAGATATTTGAAGATGAAGACAAGATCAAGTCCCTTTTCTGAATGAATGATGTGTCAAGTCCACATCATTGAGAACAGATCTGTGCTCATGCACAGATCATCATGGAGGAATAGTTCTGAAGGAACCAAAGAGCTCCTCCCACAGATGATCCCGTTTATGTAGAGATGTACTTAAAGGCAATTCAACGCCTTTGTGAGAAATATAGAGATATCAAGAAGGGAATGAATCCCTCTTGATCTAACATATCAACACCTATGAATGAGGTGTACAGTACTTGGAAAACTGAAGCATTTACTCAATTCAAAAAAGGGCCTCAAGAGGGTAATTTTGACCCTTGTAGGACAAGTGATTTCAATCAGAATTGGTATGATTGAAGAGAACCACCTTGAATATCCCCTAGCTCTCATTGGGTACCAATGACCCCACAGCCAGGACCATAACATCCTCTATCACCTGCCTTCTCCAAGACAACAAATACTGGCCAAGCTGTCAAACAGCTTAATGTACCATGACACCCAAATGAAAGCATTGAAGCCTTCAACACATGACTCAGCGCTCAACAACAGTTGGAGGGGATGAATCCCCTTCAATCCAGCAATAATACTGTAGTGAAAACACCTCAACCCAGCAGATGAGAGGTAGACAAATTGGTTGCTAAATTAGCAACCACTTATCATTCTGTGAGAGCTGAATCAGTTCTATGGACCGATATTGATAATGCATGCACACTATTGGTGCCATCCATACTTTTATCCCCCAGCCAAAGGGACGAGTTATCCTTGGTGCAACTCTCTTTCCCAATCTATTATAGTGCGGGAAACTCATCAGAGCCAGTGCAAAGAACAGCTCCTAGAATATTCATGGATACAACCCATGGACAATTGTCGAAGGTAAAACTTGAGGATATTACTCCTCAAGAACCTCACTCAAATGTTATAAATCAAGCAAAACTGGTGTTAACTAAACCAATTGAGGTGTTCGATACAATGAAGGTGGAATCACCTTCACTATTTACTCAACCCCTATCTCAAAAAGAGGATAAGGGGAAAAGGCTGCAGTGGGACATATCAAAGCTGCTCATTATCCCACAAATGCCATTAAAGTCACAACTGGTACTAAATTTACCACCACCAATGAGAATAACTATGGCACCCTTGCCATACAATCTAAATCCTAAGCCAGCTGTGGTTGTAGTACCACAGCCACCTTCACAGACAGTTCATAACCAACCAATTGTGACCCAGCCTGACACTCATCCCAATACACTGCCTACCCAGGTTGATGATCAACCTCAGAACCCTCCACCTACATCAATAACAGTACATAATACTGCCACTATTCAGCCAATGGCCACCACTCATCATCAAATGATGAGAGTACCTATGGCT
>KQ962473.1:0-13388 GCA_001563735.1 Leucoagaricus sp. SymC.cos
TGCCTTGTCGAACATTTGGCCTACGAGAAAAGATGTGCTGCTGAATTTGACTATTTCGCTTTTTACGATATTTTGGACATTAAATTTCCTCTGAATTAATGGGACTTTTCTTCTGATGGACTACTAGCAAGGCAGCTTTTAGTTCCACATATTTGGGATGGTCATACACCTTGTTTTATTCATACCAATTTTATGTCTTAACAGCATTTTGAACCTTCTTGCATAAGATTTACCGCAGCTCGCCGTGCCTGAATTCGACGAATAACCCATTTACTGAGATACCAGCTTGCGGCGATAACAACGATAGCGCCAACAAGCCCGACACCAATAAACCCAGAGTGTTCATTGGCCTACAGTCGGAAGAAATTAGTTCACGACCCAGCTAGAAGAGAAGGAGGTCCAGGATGCTCACATTCACCCATCCTCTCCACCAAGCTCCAGCTAACCCTCCACCATCTTCTGCCTCGGCTGCAGCTATGCATTGAGAACAATGTTCTCCGATTAAACTCATGATCGTGATAAGCGAAATCCTGGAATGTATCCTCTCAGTTTCAAGCTCATGTAGAGAGGGTGGCTTCTTCGACGCGCGCAAACGCGACCATGATGCTCATCAACGTGAGGATTATGCTCAGTCATGACATGTTTGCCTTTGTTTCGTTCGCAATTCGGTCTTCTTGTGGTGGATCTACGGGATGTTCTGTAGGGTTTTCCTCGCAGTCTTTCCTTGTATCGAGCTTCTCTGGCTCAACCTCTTCTGGACTAAAAGCGAGTCGTTAAATGAAGTAAGATAGTCGAAATGGAGGTACGTACGACAGCGATCACAATGCTACTGTGGCCTAGAGAAAAGAAAAGACCACGAGTGGTGGGGAGCTGCCTAATGTTAATGAGAGACTTCATCGCGTTGTCTATGGCGCTATCGGAGACACTGAGTTCTTGATCGCTTAACGAGAATCGTTTACGCTCACCTGATGTGATCTACATCGATCCCTGGCAGGAATATCGATCATGAATTCAAGTACAACTCAAGCGCATCAGACAAATCATGTCGCAGGCCAAGAGTCTAAAAAAGTCATCGGTATTCGAGGACCAGAAATGAAGAATGTTGGCTACTCACCCATGCCAAAAGGGCCAGACCAGGATTGCTCCGAGTTGCTTTATTGCGGAAGAGAGTGGCTGCGGCAGCCCAACAAATACCATTTGCCAGTTAAACACGATGAGCCTCGTTGGTAACGCGAGCGGTTCGATTCCTGGTGAAGACGCAAACGGGAGTGGTGGAGCGTGACAGAAACGTGACAGAAACGTGCTCCCAGCAGTTGACTAATCAGTTGACAACGTCACCTGAACGCGACTCTAATAGCACTACCTTAGGTACTACCTTCTGTGTCAAACACTGGGCCTTTACAACTCGACTACAATCAACCTTAATCCACATGATCTGTAGCCTATGATCTAATCTGGAATAGTTCGAAATTGGTTGGACAAAGAATTTACAATCGGACTCAATCCTCATTAACATCCCCCATTAACGACGACGCATAATCGACTATGTGTCGCCATCGACATCACAAAACGACACACTAAAAGCCTGACTCCGGGAGACTAATAATCGACGGACCATTTTGCCGAAAGCCTTACGGCCGAGAGTCTTATCACTCGCAGTCCTTTTCTTCTCGGTTCCCATCGGATTCGAACTTGTCAGCCCCGAGACGGGGACAGCCACTCGTTTCAGGGCTGTCTAGCTACACTTGCCGTTTAGAACGCGATGAACTGACTACGATACGGGGTGATTCTCCCCTTTCGTTATATTTGGGCGTGTCGACATGGATGACTATTGGTCCCATAGAGTTCAACAAAGCCTTCTTTGTGTTCATAATGATCCAGAAGCACAAACATGATCACGAGTATACGGTTCGGACGCCTGTCGCCTCTGAACACAGTCATAGTATCAGCTTCCTTTTCTCAGTGGAGCTCTATGGCGTCTATGTTGGCGTCTATCTCTGTGTCGGTAGAAGCGAGAGGATCGATAAGCCCTTCACGTTTACCTCTTTTCACAGGCCCCATCGAATTTTCTATATATTGCCCACCTAAAACCTAATTCGATGTGAGTTCGTCGCTTCTCTCTACTCTGTTTCTCCTTCAGCTGAATCACCAATGAATCAAGACAGTACCACCACTCCACCTATCAAGCGCAATCAGGCTCGTGATTGGATGCTTGATCTTGTGGGATATCCTAGTACATCCGACCCGAATAATCCAGCCTCGCAGCGCCTGTCGGATCTCAGAAAACGGCTCTCCGCACTTACCGAGGTAGATGCCCAGTGTGTCGTGGACTTCCTGGACGAGGTGATTTTCCCTGATCAAGTACTTCGTAATACACCCTTTCTGACTTGTGGGTTGGCGAAAGCTACTACGAAAAGAAAATCTCGAAGGCGACAAACGAAGGCGCACTCTCGTCCTCCTGCGCAAGGTTGTACAATCAACGCAAACCATTCCAAAATGCCTGTTACTTGAAAATGTACAAGTCGATCTCCATCATTCCAACCAGGTAGCCAACGGAGGATATTCTGACATCTACAAAGGAGAATACAACAATGGGATTGTATGTGTCAAGGTCGCTCGAACTGGGGATTCGCCAACAAGAGACAAGCTCCTTAAGGTAGCTATCTCTCTTTTCATTGGTCTGTCGACGGTGATCTGAATTCGTGACAGGCACATGCAGGAGAGCTGATTTTTTCCGCTAATGTTGCGCACGAAAACATTCTCCCATTTTATGGTGTCTTCAAATTAGGGAGAGCTCCGTTTCTGGCCGGGGTCTCTGAGTGGATGAAAAACGGTGATCTCCTCCAGTATCTTGGAGATAACCCGGAAGCTCCTCGCATTCCCCTGGTAAGTTGTCTCGCCTGAGCTGTTCAAAATTGTTCATCCGCGTTTCTAGATTGCAGACATCATATCTGGTCTTGAGTATCTTCATGGAATGGAAATATTCCACGCCGATCTTAAACCGGTGGGTTGGCAATATTTACCACTACCTAAATGCCTATTTTTGTGACGCAAACGCATTGTTCTAGAAAAATGTGCTTATCTCAGACGACGGGCATGCATTACTGGCCGATTTCGGTATCTCCCGAGTCGTTGCAACAGTAGCGACATCCAGCCGCGGGACGACCATCGCAAATTGGACAGCTCCCGAGATGTTTACTGATGAACTCGAGGCACCTTCACCAAATGCAGCAAGTGACGTTTGGTCGTTTGCTTGTACATGTTACCAGGTATGGCTTTTAACTTGATTCATCATTAAGTAGAGGGGTAACAATATGATCAAGCTTGTGACTGGCTTGACGCCGTTCCACGAGCTTCAAGACCCAAAGGGAATAAGGCTGATCCTCGCAATGGCGACGAGAAAGCTTGTCCCGTCACTCCCCAACTCAATCGTCATGTACGATGACTCCAATGACACCCTTCTCGCGGACGAAATTCGGAACTTGTTGGGGCGGTGTTGGAATTACACACCTACTGAGCGCCCATCTAGCGCAGAAATCAAAGACTTCATTTCCCAGCTTAACTATACAGATAATCGCAAACCCGTTCAGACCACGCATTTTACGAATATCAGGCACTCGCAAGCAAATACCAGTGTAGTGATTGATTATGATCGTGTTCGGAACATCTTGCTTCAGGTAGGTTTGAACGCACTCTCAGCTAAGGCTTAGGTCAGCTAAATCCTTAACCCCTACATAAGCCTGAAATCTGACTCTACGGTCTCCTGCCTTTGGCTGAACGGGAGCCGCTGTAGTTTGCCTGGGGGTGTGAGCAGTCAGACAGCATTGATGTAAAACGGTTCTTTCGGAAGACCCATGCTACAAATTGAAATGTTTGGATGTGATCTACTTCTTTCGATGGCCATTGGAGCGGGTTGACTATGTTGAAAGAATTGAAATACGAATCAGAAGCTTGGTGCCATGTTGATAAGTGGGTTGTAGTCAGATTGGCTGTGGCCGCGGGATATGTGTACCATCCGTACTTCAGCGCTTCCGCTGGCACTTTCTGGTGAGCGCTATGAGCATAATCATGTGTCTGCCTGTGATTCTCGGAGAGCCAGTGACTTGGCGCTGGCGCTGGCGCAATGTATTCCATAAAAGGTATATGTTGGCTGAGTGAATGACGACTGTTTCTTGTAAATCTATCTCCTAAGATCCACATGCTTTCCCTCGGGGACTAGTTCAATAGGATTGAGGTCCCCATTATGAGGTTATCCAACTGTCTTATTGACTAACTTACAACACATTATCCATCGACAATCGACATCTCCTTCCCCGGTCCAAATCTACATATGCAACGTCAACGCCTACATCCTCATCGATGTGTCATGTTTACCTTCATCATAATCTTACTCTGACAGAATTCAACGTTGACGTTGAAATGGCTTTAGCTATGGATAGAAGATAAACAATCAATTTCCACTTGCCCTTCTCGTGCCCACTCACAAGCACTCCTACTGTATTCACGCCTTCTTCTCGATATCTAAAAGCTTCACACTCCTACGCAAAACGAGTCATTGGAATGCCTTCGCCGGGCCCATATGCGTAATGGTCAAGGACGTAACATCGCCGATCACCGCGCAAAGTCTTCAGTTAATTCTAGGTGAACAAGAGACATTCAATGTGACGCACTTATCAGGCATGAGTTCTACGATCTCGTCACTTCGTTGTAACCCACCCAATTGACGTCTTTCTTACAGCTACACTGCGTCTTGCTAATCATCATCCGTTTTTCGGGTTCGGTACTCGTATAATATTTATCCATCCTCCGACTCTTGTTCTAATTCTAGCGCTTTCACTATCAGGACGACTCTGTTTTCTGCTTTTTTCGCAGATCTCAACATTAGTAATTCCACGTGGATATAGATAAAATAAATCATGCTAGAATATTCTACTACTTGTCTTTGCTAGGAAGCTATGTCGATGCTGAAATGTTTAGACTCTCAATATCCTAATAACACTCCCCATACCCAGTATTAGACTCTCTTCGCCGTATTTGCCACCAAAAACCAGAAGAAAAAAGCAGCCATCAAAATAAATATCGGGCCCTTCTCAGGGAATCTAGCTGGTGGATCCGGAGGTGTTGGAGGTGGACGCCTTGGACACTCCAGATCTACTCGATGAAAAATGTTCAAAACACGATCATAATCAATTCCCAGATCGGTTGTCCCACTGTGCCCAACGTTGGCTGAATTTGTGTTCTGAGAGCGTGCACGATCATCTCTATATCCCAGGTTGGAAATGTGACTTTTGATCCACTGGACAGACGGACGCATTGTAGGCGTATAATTCCAGCAGCGCTTCAATAAATCCCGAATTTCCGGTCCAAGAACGGTGTCGTTGAGTCCATCGTGGATGGCTATTGAGTCGGGGAGTGACGGAACGGCCTTTCGCTGTATCATTGAAACAATCAATCTTAATTGCTGAATTGAAATATTTGTGTTTTCATCATCCTGATGGAACGGAGTCGAGTCCGTCAAAAGCTTTGTCAAATTGTTACTCCAGTAACGAGTGAGGAACAAGCAAGAAATAATACCTCGTAGCATGTGCAGGCAAATGACCAGACATCACTTTCTCGAGTAGGCGGAGACATATCTTTCCCTTCAGGAACCAATATTTCTGGAGCTGTCCAATATATGGAGCCCAGCTGACCGGCTTTTGTTGCTACAGTTGCACCAATATGGGAAACACCAAAATCAGCTAGCAATGCACGCTGAGTCTCCCGCGAATAGAGCACATTTGCCTGGAATAGTAAGTTTGAAAGTTTGAGTGGGGCCTGATGCCTAAAAAGAAGGGAGTGAAACCCACCGCTTTGAGGTCAGCGTGAATTATACCCATCTTATGGAGATAATCAAGGCCGGATATAATATCCGCCATCTAGAACCAAGTATGGACAGCTTTCAAGGACATCAAAAGAAACACAGCTCACAAGGGGAATACGAGGAGTTCCAGGTTTTTTTTCGAGATACTGGAGCAGATTCCCCTCATCCATCCACTCAGACACCCCAGCTAAACCTCCACCTTCACATACTAAGACGCCGTGAAATGGAAGAATGTTCTCGTGTGCAATATGAGAGGAAACAATGAGCTCTCCTATATGTGCCTGTCACATGTTCGGATAAGTTCAAATACTTGTCAATGGAGTAATGGGGAAAAGATAGTTACTTTGATCTTCTTTGAGCTTCCTTCCGACTGATCGGGTCGAGGAGTAACCTTGACGCACACACTCCGGCCGCTGAATTGTCCTTTGAAGATGGTGCCAAATCCTCCCATTGCGATGCACTCTGACATATTGAGATTGCACTCTACACCTGAGAGGTTGAGCCGTTGGGGTACGGTTTGTTTTGATTGTACAGTTTTACGTAAGAGATCGAGGGCACGCCTTCGTTGGTTGCCCTCGAGATTCCCTTCTCGCAGCAGCTTTACAGTCACGCTGGTCAGAGAGGCATATTAAGAAGTATTTCAAAATCGCGAAACTCACTTCGTCCAGGAAGTCCACAACGTTCTGGGCTTCTGATTTCTCCAGTGTAGATAACCTTTTCTTGATACACAACAAGTGCCGTGCCTCTGGAGAATTGTGCTCGGGTGTGCCAGGATAGCCTATAACACCAATTATCCAAGAACGGGCTCGACCACGGGACTCATCGTCTATGGAGGGACTTGTATTCTCGTCTTGGTTCATGAGTGATCCAGTTGAGGCCCGAGTGCATAAATGAAAAGGGAGAGAAAAGAAGTCACTCCGGATTAAGATACAGAAGAAAATATATAGAAGCTGTCCAAGGCCCTGATTTCCTGCGTGAATACAGGCAAAGATGAAAGGTCATATTGGTCCCCTCGCGTCTGAGGAGATGTGCCACAGAGATAGACGCCATGAGTACCTAGATGAACTTAACAGAGGGAAAAGAAACTGACGTGAATGTTTTCTCATGCAGTCGTTTCCAGTGAGATTTTGAGGTGTGAAGTAACTCAGTGGTTCTAATTCAACTATGATAGTAAAGTTTCGCTTAGTGTCCCACTGTGTTGCAAGCTGTGAAGCCTTCTACTGGGTTATGGTGGAATGACATCCATTAACGGTCGTACCAAATAGTGGGTAAAAGTGGTCTAGCAGCCTGCGCCGGCAGGTGTGACAGTTTCAGTGTTTCCAAGAATGCAGCTGGCTTATTGGTTCTCTGACGCAGTGCATGCGCCACTCGTTAGCCGTCATATGTCCAATAACATGCAATGGAAACTATCGGCCACCAAGATGCTTCATAGTAGTCAGTACAACTTAAGGACCCCTGAATATGCCCTCAAAGGTTTGTTCTCCAGAGAGAACCCCGACCTATGGGGGAATGTCTCCAAAAAGCAGATTTAACACATATCAAGGAACTTGAAACTATCATTTTAGTGGCAACACTTCCGAAAGGAAATCGGGAAATGAGCTTTCTGAACAGCTTAAGGGACTGGTATGCGACTATGATGGAGCGAATCCATTTGTACCAACTTTTGCAAGAATTTTGGTCCCCCAAAAGCCCAAAAAACTTGCGGATAGTGGCACATAGCTTGGCCCAAGAGTGTCCGCAACCCCGCGAACTCGGATCAAAGATTTGAGTCAATATTCCAGGGTCCAGCGCGCACACCAGGTACACCTGCTTCGCGCTGAGTTAATGATGCGTTAATATTGCTCGGCAAGCCCCTGCAAGGACCCTGAGTGTATGACAAGTTGATGAACCTGACCCCTGAGGGATTATTCCCTGAAGTTCTCAGCGGTATTCCCCATGAATATAATGCAAGAAAATCGTTAAAATTTTGATTACAGTATCATTTGTACTTCTGCTATGAAGCTGTGTTTTCCATACTTTTGCAAAATTTGATCTGTTTCATACTTTCATATTATACAAAAGGGGTGGGTGCCTGCGGCAACGCAGCAGAATGCCACCGTGGTATCACCACCGCCTCATATGCGCTGGAAGAACCAAACAAGGGTTCCACCCAAGTTTCAGTTCCCGTATAAGTCCACATACAGTATGAGCTATAGCTATGTAACCGGATCCAGGGAATCATCCGTCAATATAGTAGTCAGCTGCTCGTGAAGTTAAACTCACTGAGCTAAGTCAAGCAAACAGAGCAGTGCTCACCGGCTCACTTTATTGTTCTTCCTCTGTTTATTCTCTGTTTCAATTTTTCTTTCCCCTCCTCAGATATCTAAGAGTGTTATGATCAGTGATACACCTTTGCTGTGGAAATTGCAGTTCGGCTACGCATGAATTGCATCTCCGACATAATATCTCTCCCATGCTAATTTGTAGGTGTATCGGGTAGATCTCTTCTCAATATAACTCCGGCTGCGACCCAATCGAGGGATGACGACTGAAGATCCAGTCTTCACGCCACCATCAGCATTGCACACGCACACGCACGTACACAGGCACACACACACAGGCACACACCCTCTCTCTCTCTCTTGATTTCTCTCTCTCCCTTGTACATAAATCTCGAAGTCAAAAGAACGCGTGCTTAGCGATAGACGGACGCTATTGCACTCGCATCATATTTGCGCCTTACCAGGCACCCATCCTTTCACCATTGCCGTTCACGTTATATCACAGGATGAGCCGAACACTGCAGCATGTGCCTTATTTCTAGAATAGATCACTTACATTGTGCCTACTTCGCGTTGCCAAACCTAGGATATTGGGAGTTCTAGGTCTTCTTTTCTAAAAACTATTTTACATTACAAGATTCCTTCGGCCCTTGTGACTGCAACAACCATTCTTCATTATTTCCACCTGAGGCGAGCAACCGTCAATTCGGATCTACGGCCTTTGCTAAACAGGCTGGCTACTGAATCCATCTAATATGTAAGTCCGCTGGGGAGACTGAGAGTGTCTTCCAACTCACCTCGAGAAAAATGTTGTAAACACGATCGTAATTGATCTTGACATTGAGACTGGTTTGCCTGCGTCCTATGTTTGCGGAGTTTGTACTCCGAGGGGCCGTGCGATTATCTGTATAGTTCAGTTGGGAGATGAAAAGTTTGATTTCAGTGGTAGACGGCCGTTCGGTGTGCGTGTAGTTCCAGCAACGTGTCAACAGGTCCCGAATGGCCCTTGCAAGAGAGGCGTCTGCAGGTCCATCATGCACGACCATTGAGTCTGGGATCCTTTGCAAGAGAGGTGTCTGTAGGTCCATCATGCACGACCATTGAGTCTGGGATTGATGGAACAATCTTTCGCGAAATCATTGCGCGGATAAGTCTTGCATTCCCCCCAACTCCGTCAAATTCATGGAATGGAGTCAAGCCTGTCACAATCTTGATCATGTTGCTATTTCAGTAGCGAGTATGGAGAGAGGGAAATATAATACCTCGTAGCAGGTGCAGGCAAAAGACCAGATATCGCTTTCTGTAGTAGCCGAAGGTGGAATATCAGCTTCAACGGATAATATCTCGGGAGCCGTCCAGTGTAAAGAGTCCATCCAACCGATTTTCATTGCTACGCTCGTGGCAATTTGTGAATGACCAAAGTCTGCTAGTAGCGCACGCCCATCACTTGAGATAAGTACGTTGGTCTAGCAAAATGAGTTTCAGTCTCAAAGCGACTCGGAGACACACGGAGAGAGGCGAGTAAAGGCAACCCACGGTTGTGAGGCGGGTGTGGATTATATCCATCCCATGGAGATGATCGAGACCAGATATGATATCCGCAATCTATAAATTCAGCTGAATAATTCTTGAGGACTTCAAGAAGACACAACTTACGAGGGGAATACGAGGTGTACTGGGATTGTTTTTGAGATATCTTCCCAAATCCATGTTCTCCATCCATTCTGACACTTCAGCCAATATCGTCTCAGCCTTATGGACACCGTAAAAAGGCAGGATATTTTCGTGCGTAACGTTGGCGGAAACGGTTAGATCTCCCGCATGTTCCTGTCATGAGTTCAGACTTCGTCAACGGACGAATAAAAATGATGATAACGACCTTTATGAGCTTCTCTCTTTCCAACGGGTCTAATCGAATAACCTTAATACACACAGCCCGATTATTGAATGTTCCTTTGAAGACGCTGCTGATTCCTCCTGAGGCGGTTCTATTTGAGATGTCGAGATTGTACTCCACCCCCGTGAGTATAAGCCGCTGCGGTACGGTTTGCGTTGACTGGGCTATCTTGTATAGAAGATTGAGGATGCGCCTTCGTTTGCCACCCTCGAGATTCTCTTCTCGTAGTAGCTTGAAACCGTCACCAAGGTTAGAGAGGCATATTAGGAAGCGTCTGATTGAGAAACTCACTTCGTCAAGGAAGTCTACAATGCAAGCGGTATCGGCATCCACCAACTTAGATAGTCTTTCTCTGAGACACGACAATCGCTGCGCCGCTGGAGAATCGTGCTCGGATATACTTGGAAACCCCACGGTCTCAATTATCCAAGAACGGGCTCGATCGCGAGGGCTATCATCAGGCTTAGTAGAGGAACTGGTGGTATTGTCCTGATTCATGTGTGTTTCAGCAGAGGGGGGGGGCGTAAATGGTGGAAAAGAGAGAAAAGAGGTAACTTAGATTAAGTCAACGCAGAGAATATGTAAGTGTATATATATAGCTCGATAGTCGCTCTGGGCTGAAATGAAGGTCTCATCCATCTTACCATGTCTTCGACAAAGATGAAAGTCATTAAAATCTAAGCTCCATAGGAGGTGCGCCTCCGAAGCCAAACTCTACAGATTTGATTCGTGGCACCATTGGCAAACTAAAACAGGAGTAATTTGTGGATCAGGAGACGACAGGCGTGGCATGACATTTTGTATTCGTGAGCGTGATCGCGCTTTTAGGATAGTGAAATGAAGTGCTATGCCAAGGTCACTGCAGCCACTAATAATGTGTCGGAAACAAATATGTCCAATGTCTGTACTGGGGACAAACATATCCAAACTCTGGTCGATTTCGAAAGCGTCGGGGCCTTGACCCAAGGGTGCCTCAACCGAAGTTGCCGGTACCCAGCCGAGCACCGGCACGGTTTACCAAAACACGTCGGACTTCTCTGCTCTAGATACAGTCTTTTCTTTCTGGCTCATCAGTTCTTTCCAGCTGCCATTCCTTTAGTTTTCCTCCAATGACTCATCTCCTACACGGACTCAACCCTGGTGCCACCGCTGGACCACCCAAGCCTTCCGACTCCGCCATCCTGGCCCGCCTCGGTCAACTTCCCAGGCTCCCAGCTAACACAGCTACTGATGTCGCTCAAGCCTCAGGACAAGCCAACAATAACTTCCGCCATCCGCCAGCCACCCAACAGCTGACCAATTATATGCCGACCTGCCCTCCCCTTTCAGCTGCCCGTCCGTGGCCACCCCGCAACCCGCTCCCAATCAACCCGCACCCATCATCAACCCGCAGCCCACTACTGCTCCCGCTCCGCAAGTCCTACACAGGCTCGAGGCGTATAAGGTTGTTAGGGATAGCCGCATTTATTCCTGGTCCTATGAACCTTCTCCGGAGTTTTAAAGCTCGTTTAATCATTTTCCCCATTCACCTTGGACTGCCGTAGAGTTTTCATCTTTTACCTTACTGAAATAACGATCTATTTTAATTATCTTTAGTAGGTTAAGTAATTACACTAGTAGACTCGTTATTGGCATAAGTATTTCTTAGATAGCTCCCAGGAAAGCTGCTATTTGAAGAGAGTTGTCATTGACAGTGTCACGCAGTGCAGCTGAAACTCCGTGTCAGCTAAGTCAGTTATCTATCTTTGAACATGACGCGAAGGGCGCGAAATTTGCACGCGAGTCGTGCGATAACACGAAATTTTTTATACACATAACACGCTATATGCCATACCATCAGCCCGGCACCTACGGCTAGCGCAGCTGAGGCTCCTCGAGTTACTGTCTCGATTGGTAGCCAGCCAAGCATCATCCATCTTAGCACTGCATCTATTCTCTCTCTGGCAGCTCCGACTGGCAATCCAGCACGTAAATCAAATTCTGTCTTGTCCAACATTCGGCCTACGAGGAAGGATGTGCCGCTGAGTGCGACTTTTTCGCTCTTCACGATGTTTTGGACATTAAATTTCCTCTGTGTTAATGAGACTTTTCTTCTGATGAAGTACTAGCAGGGCAGCTTTTAATTCCACGTATTCGGGACGGTCATACACCTTGTTTTACTCATACCAATTTTGTATCTTAACAGCATCCTGAGCCCTCTTGCATAAGATTTACCGCAGCTCGCCGTGCCTGAATTCGACGAACAACTCATCTACCGAGATACCAGCTTGCGACGATAATAACGACAGCACCAACAATCCCGACACCAATAAACCCAGAGTGTTCGCTGGCCTACAGTCGGAAGAAATTAGTCTACGACCCAGCTGGAAGAGAAGGAGGTCTAGGATGCTCACATTTGCCCGTCCTCTCCACCAAGCTCCAGCTAACCCTCCACCGTCTTCTGCCTTGGCTGCAGCTATGCATTGAGAACAATGTTCTCCGATTAACCCATGATCGTGATAAGCGAAATCCTGGAATGTATCCTCTCAGTTTCAAGCTCATATGGAGAGGGTGGATTCTTCGACGCACGCAAACGCGACCATGATGCTCATCAACGTGAGGATTATGCTCAGTCCTGACATGACATTCATTTTCGCCTTTGTTTCGTTTGCAATTCGGTCTTTTTGTGGTGGATCTACGGGATGTTCTGTAGGGTTTTCCTCGCACTCTTTCTTTGTATCGAGCTTCTCTGGGTCAACATTTTCTGGACTCACGACTTCGATCTTCACGTCGGGTCCAGGTGAAAATGTTACTGTGGCCTAGGGAAAGGAAAAGATCACGAGTGGTGGGGAGCCGCCTTATGTTAATGAGAGACCTCATCGCGTCGTCTATGGCGCTATCGGGGACACTGAGTTCTCGATCGCTTAATGAGAATCGTTTACGCTCACCTGATGTGATATACATCGGTCCCTGGCAGGAATATCGATCATGAATTCAAGTACAACTCAAGCGCATCAGACAAATCATGTCGCAGGCCAAGGGTCTAAAAAAGTCATCAGTATTCGAGGATCAGAAATGAAGAATGTTGGCCACTCACCCATACCAAAAGGGCTAGACCAGGATTGCTTCGAGTTGCTTTATCGCGGAAGAGAATGGCTGCGGTAGCCCAACAAATACCATTTGCCAGTTGAACACGATGAGCTTCGTTGGTAACGCGAGCGGTTCGATTCCTGGTGTAGCGGTTTCGTGACTTTGTCACTCTCTATTCCCCCTTCGGACTTATTTGTTTGTCTACGACTTCCGTTATCTAATATGATGGGACAGTTTAGTATATAAGTAGATACTCGAGTATTTGTTTAGAACAGACTCTTGAATACGACTTTACTCCTGT
>KQ962473.1:13530-28241 GCA_001563735.1 Leucoagaricus sp. SymC.cos
CCTCTGGACGACCCCAGTCTGATCAACCTGGTAATCTGCTGTCTCCGCTTGTTGACACACATCTCGTTTAAACATCGCCGATTGCATCTTCGCGGATGGCCACTGGAAGGTACAATCTTCGTAGCCGCAAGGCTGCCCAGGAAAATTGTCCCCCTGCTGGAGGGGACAAAGGAGGTGAGTCTTTGATTACTTCGCTGGGGTCTGACACTCCGTCTTCAGGTAATGCCGTCAATGATGTGGCAACTACCGCCCCTGTAGCTGAGGGTTCTGTACCCTCCCCCGTAGTCAAACCTGTAGCTGGTGCTGATGTTAGTCAGTCGCCATTGACCCCCAGTCCTCCGGGGTCATGGGAGCAGGTCTCGAGATCGCGTCGAGCCTCCCCTAGTAGTCATCAGCATCTGGACGCAGATGCTCGTAGTCATGTCAATGCTAGCATACCGCGGTCAGAGAATCGCTACAATATATTAGGTTCACTCCCCGACTCAGATAGTGTACAAGATAAAGAGGTCGAGAGTAAGGAGACTCTCCCTACAGTTTTCGCGATCAACCCGCTTGATGAACCGAACGAGGAGCTTTCTCGTGAGCAACTCGAAGCTGTCAACCAAGCTGAGGCAAGCCTCACTCCTGAACAGCATGAGGCTTACCAACGTCGTCACTCTGGATTACAGCCTGAGGCTGCCGCTAACAGCTCAAAGGATAAAGGCAAAGGTATAGACCCTCGTAACTGGGGTGCCATTAGTGACTCTGATGACGAGATGAACGTTAACACGCAGAAGGTCTTATTCGAAAGTGTTAGAAATCATCGTGATTCTGAAAAACACAAACACAGTAAGCATAAGAAAAGGTCTAAGACTAAGGAAAAGGAACATCGTAAGAAGTCCAAGAAGGCTAAGAAGGCCAAGTACATCTCATCTAAGGAGAACTTCCCAAAGGACTCTACTCGTGGAGAATCCACCTCTTCTCATAACCAAGATGGTGTTGGAAGTCATATACGTCACATCTGGGAAGCCAGTAAGGGCAAAAATGGACCTCGAATGAACAATGTGATTACTACTGTTGATGATAACTTACGTCCCTCTCGTCAAATTGACCCCAAGAGTTACCTTGGTCGTGCTTTTGCTGATGCTCGAGCCAGCTCAATGAGGCCTTCAGAGTCTGGCAATCATAAGAAAAAAACCAAACATCGTTCTAAACATAAGAAATCTAAGAGCAAGCACTCAAAGGGCAAAAGAAATCATAAAGAATGAAAGCGTAAACGTCCTACAATTTCTGAGTCAAGTGACTCCTCCGATTCAGAACCCCTGCCCAACAATCGAAGGAAGCCTGATGGGTCACCAGGCCCTTCAATTTCATCTAGTTCTGATGATTCTTCTGATAGCTCAAACTCCCCTAATGATGACACCAACATGTCGTTCACTTCAGATTCCAGTAGTTCTTCGTCTTCAAGTTCATCCTCTAGTAGTTCAAGCTCCAATTCTTCTTATTATTCTACAACTAGTTCAAGTGATTCATCATCTGAAGATGATAAACAGGCTTATCAGAGACCACAATACAGTTGTTCATTATTAAACCCAGTTCCTCCTGAGAAATATGATGGCACTGCAGAAGCACCTACCTTCTTTCGTTTCATAAGGCAATCAATGGACTACGTGAATGATGGGAATGCTCCACCTGAGAGGCATGTGTCAATCATCTCACACTTCCTCTCAGGGAAAGCATTTGATTTCTATGTCCGTGAAATGTCGCTTGACCCTCAGCATTGGAATCTTGATGAATTCTTCGAAGCACTATTTGACTTCTGTCTCCCTGCAGATTTCCGCTCACAACAACAACGGAAATTAGGCCGTTTCTTCCAAAACAACTTATCTGTCCGTGAATATGCATCTCAGCTCAATGAGTATTTCTCACTGCTAGGATATAATGAAGAGAAAAACCAGATTGACATGGTTTCCAAGTTTTGGTATGGCCTTAATAGAGAAATACAACAGCAGCTGTGGCTGGAACAACTCAATCCAGAACTATCATCATTTAATGAAGTGCTCCACATGGCTGAAACAATTGAGATGTCATGATCAGTGATGCGAAATGTTAAAATTGCTAACAAAAAAGATAAAAAAAGATCAAGGAACTTCCAGAAGAGCAAACACAATAATGATGGCTATAAAGGTAATAATAATGGCCCATTCAGTAAACGTCACAAGTTGAAGGGACACAAAGCAGGCAATGGGAGCAATAACCGAAACACCAACTCTACTCTGGGTCTCAACTTGAACGAGCATCGTCGTAATATTAATGGTTATAATCAGAATGAACGAACTTCTCTTCGAAAACAATTTAAGAAAGCTAGAAGCAATTTCACAGAAGAAGAAAAGGAACATCTTCGGGCTGAAAACTGATGCTTTAAATGTAAGGAGGTTGGTCATACAGCACGTCACTGTCCTCTCCGACAGAATATGTCATCCTCAAGTGGTAATCCTCCTGGATGAAGAAATATTGGAAACATGGAGATTTCGGCTCTTCAGGAAGCTGAAAACCTTTGCTCCTTAGTTGAGACAACTGAATGCTCAAATTTGATTGAGCTTGGAATGATGGATCTAGATGTTGATAGCTCCATGATTGAAGACCCTTTAGAAGTATCAAGTGAAATTGAATTTCATACTTGTATTGAGGAACCTCATGAAATGCAAATAAATGATGATGAATTTATGCAGATAATAGAAATGGAGGAATCGGGTGAAATCTCCTCTGATGGAACTAAGTCTAATGACTCTGTAGTACTTCAACCAACTGGTATCCGACTAGGTGCTCACAACTTTCATGCTCTAAATGACCTAACCATTGAACCACCTCTAAGCTCATTTGAAAGAACATCAGATTGGGTTAATAACCAAATGAATGAAACCTACCCAACTGATGGTGATTATCAGCCAATGGAACCTTATCAATCAACAGTCCAATATTATTCCACGAAAGACCCAAAGGCACTCAGATATGTTGATGATCTGTTGATAAAGCAGCAACAACAGGAAGTTGGATCAATTTCTCGAATGTGGCTAGAACGCATCATTCAAAAACTTTTACCCTCAAAATAGGGATTGCAGGTATATCAAAAACCTGAGTATGGGAAATGGAGAATCCAGAGCGAGGTACTATATGGGTTAATCACCATCAAGAAGTCATACATCTTCAGATGGCACCCACAATTGATTGCCAAATACATCACTTGAAAGGTGTTTCATGCAGCTCACTGAGAACCTCCAGTAGAGTTCATGCAACTGGTTGATCGTCTTAGAGAAACTATGACTTTGGAAGATCCAGTGTTAGTGAATGCTGAAAATGTGTTGAATGTTAATCACTCACATGTAATTCATGAATACCATGATGACATCATGTACCTGACATATCCACCACAATTTTCAGTTTGAACTTACAGCTCATGGGTAATAATTCGAGACCACTTACTAGATGTTGATCACGGCATCAGTCATTAGCTTCTATTGAATGAGAAATTTGATATTTGCAACTGGGTTAACAAACAACTCACACAGCAAAATGGTATCATGACCAGGTCAGAGCCTCCTGATAATCTAGAGAGCCTGTCAGAACTCTTCTATGAAATGAAAGCTAAACAGCCTGACTGGGTTGAGAATCTGGATAGAATGAACATATTGTTCAACGAACCTTTCATAGCTACAATTGACCTAGGTAATAACAACAGAAACGCAATGTCAATGGAAATCAATGGACAACAAGTTGAAATGGGAACCTATCCTTCAGTACAACAAAACTCATCGAAAGTCAAGGACATGTCAAAACCAATCCCTAGACCAATAGTCATAGTGGCCAAAATTAACAGACACCCAGTTTGAGCACTGCTTGACTCTGGCTCTTTAGGAGATTTCATTTCAAGCAACTTAGTACAACAATTAAATCTGCCAAAGATCAAATTAGCAAATCCCATACAGATTCAGATAGCAGTCCAAGGATTTCAGACTAAAGTTAATTATGGAATAAAAGTCAAATTCTCCTATCAATCAGTCAACAAGGACTGGTACTTCGATGTAATAAACCTATCCAACTATGACGTGATTCTTGGTACTCCATTCCTATACCAACACAAGGTTAGCATGTGTATAGAGCCACCTGCAGTGGTAATTGGTGAAAACAAAGCTTTACCTATGAAGAGTGATTGAGTCACCAAACTCGCATCACGAGCCATGACAGTGTATGAGGACCATCTAAGTGAAATTAGAAGTTACTTGTTAGACTATGCCAAGAAAGTGTGTAAGAACAATAAAGACACACCTTTACCTCCATTGCAGGAAATCAATCATGAAATTCCTCTAATAGATCTTGAAGCAAAATATTCTTGGAGACTGTCAAGATGCCCAGATGCTCTCTTGGATCAATGGGTCAGAAAAAAAGACGTGTATATTAAATCAGGACAATGGGTACTGAAGCCAGTTCCAAATACCTCATCTATGCTCCTCATTATCAAACCAAGAAAACCAGGGGAACCAATCTGACTAAGGACAGTATGTGATGTACATCAGCAAAATGCGAACACAAGAAAACTGGCATCATCCTTACCTGATATTGAAGGTATTCTTTGACGAGTTGCAGGATCTAATTATAGAACAATCATCGACTTGAAAAATGCATATGAACAGGTTCAGGTGAAGCCTGAACATGTCAACCACACAGCAATGTCAACACCTAGTGGAACAATGGTCAGTCTTGTAATGCAGCAGGGCAATTGCAATGCCCCTGCTACATTTCAAATAATAATGATGAGGATTTTTGCACCTTATATTGGAGACTTCATGGATGTATATTTGGACAATATTATCATCTACTCAAACATACTCAAAGATCATGTCAAGCATGTCAAACCTGTCATTGACATCTTAGAGAAGGAGAAATTCTATGTCAGTAAAGAGAAACTCTATTTTTTAGAAAAGGAGTTATGCATACTCAGTTGTATTGTAAGCGATGAAGGCATCCAAAGGGACTCTGACAAGGTAGATGCCTTGTCCAGGTGGAAAGTTCCTACAAATTGAGACTTACTTCGTGGCTTTCTGGGATCAGCAGGATATCTCGCTGATGATATAGATTGCATCTGAATTCCTATGGGTATATTATCTGAATTAACTGGTGACACAGTACCATTTTGTTGGGAATACACTCACCAATGGGCATTCAAAGACATCAAAAATGCAGCAATGTTCTGTAAGGATTATCACTGAAAACCTCTCATTTACAGCCCAAATGCTCCTCCAATCAATGTCATGACTGATGGTTGTGTCACAGGAATAGCAGGTGCAGTGAGCCAGGGAGAAGATTAGCACACAGCAAAAGTTGTGGCCTTCTTCTCTGTGAAGTTGAATCCTGCACAGCAAAATTATCCTGTACATGAGATAGAGATGTTGGCAGGTGTGGAGACAATAATGAGACATCATGATGTACTACAAGGCATGAAATTTCACTGGTACACAGACCATAAAGGCCTTGTCACTCTCCTCCAGCAGAAAGATCTATCAGGGAGACAAGCCCACTGGCTCAAAAAACTATCACAGTTTGATTTTGAGGTTGTATATGTTCCTGGTAGTGAAAACTTATTGTCTGATGCACTGTTGCGAATTTATTCTAATGATCAGCCTGGAACAGTATGAGCTCATAGCAAATACACTTACCATGACATCATTGATAATAACCACATGCCAGTCTATGCAGTCACAATGCCCATAGTTGTCAGTATGGAGGGTGAGGCTGCACTAATAGCAGTCACTCATGGCCAGGTAACACGAAAAGTAGGCAATCTTCGAAAAACAATGGATAGTAACAAGAGATCTGCTCCTCTCAAGGAATGGATGGAGGGTGGGAATGCTGGAAAAGATCAAAAGTCAGAATCAGCAACAGCATATGCAAATATGCATGAAGGAGACAAACTTACCATTCAAATACCATCATTGAGCAGTCACATCAACAAAGGCATGCTGGCATCAGGAACAATGAAAACAGGTGCTACTGTCAATCTGTCAGGTGATCCCAAGAAACCATCAACTTCTACTGCTGGCCCATGGCATGACATAAGTAAAACCTCCCCCCTACTAGATCTATTGCAGAACTCTCTGGCTGGGTACAATATACCAGATATTATTCAAGATCAGTATCACAAGGACCCATTGTTTGGTACCATCATATCTAGCCCAAAAGAGCACAAGAACTTCCTTTTAAAGGAAGATTTGCTATTCATCAAAATTCAGGGTTCTGATCGTTTATGCATACCTGATGCAATAGCAGGCAAATGAAGTATTTGTGAAATATTAATCTCAGAAGCCCATAGTATACTGGCTCATTTAGGCCCTAAGAAAACCTTGGATTATTTGAGAGATCAGGTTTGGTGGAAAAATATGGCAAAGGATGTCAATTTATTTTGTGAATTCTGTATTATCTGCAGATGTAGTAAGCCCACTAATCACAAACCATATGAATTCCTACAGCTACTATCAGTCCCATCCACACCCTGGGAAAATATTGGTGTTGATTTTGTAGGTCTGCTCTCTGAATCAAAAGATCATGACACTGTATATGATTTCATCACTGTGGTGATAGATTGACTCACAGGAATGGTTCATTTAGTGCCAAGTAGGCAAAACTACAACACTTGACAAGTTGCTGAGCTCATCTTTTGTGAAGTATACTGTCTTCACAGCCTGCCAAAATCTATTATTAGTGATGGTGACACCTTATTCACTAGTGCTTTTTGGAGACACCTCAATGATCTCATCAGTATGAAGCTACATATGTCAAGTGCCTACCACTCTGAGTCCAACAGATCCACTGAACATGCTAATTGTACCATTGTGCAGATACTCTGTCAATGTATTGCTCCCAACCAAAAGAATTGGGTATCGAAATTACTGGCCATCGAATTTGCAATCAATTCAGCATGATCTGAGGTAACAGGATATGCTCCATTTTTCCTCAATTATGGCCATATGCCTCATTCACTCATTTGGAACTCACTATCTCAGTCTGAATTCCCTGACATAAGAATATTTGCCCAAAATCTAAAGAACACCATTATTCAAGCCCATGATTCCATATTATCTCATCAGGTGAAAGAGGTCCAAATGGCTAATAGGAAATGAATTACATCACCATTCAAACTTGGAGATCTCATATACATCTCCTCTAAAAATATCTCATTCCCTCAAGGACTTGCTCGAAAATTAGTTCCAAAATTTGTTGGCCCTTATCCCATCATTCAGGACTTTGGAAACAGCTTGTACAAAATCAGACTATCAAGGAACCTCAAGCAACATGGAGTACATGACATCTTTCATTCTTTATTACTACAAATCCACGTTCTGAATGATGACTGACTTTTTCCTGGGAGATCAGACACTCAGATCTGGGGCTTTGGAGAATCTGACCAAGAGTGGGCTGTAGATCATGTTTGTTCTCACTCAGGCTCTAAGCACAATGCTTTATTCAAAATTATATAGAAATCAGGTGATATTACTTGGCTATCTTATGATAAGGTTGAGCACCTAACCACCTTGGATCAGTATTTTGAAATACTTGGAGTTGAAGGTGTAGACTAGCTTCAGGGTAACGAAACTCGAGTACTCTTGCAAGCTGATAAACAAGTATTTTCTGGAGGAATTTACTTATATTTCTCTGGATGCACAGAGAGTATAAAGAAACTCTCATCACCCTCCATTCTATTCCAAATCCAATTCTCCTTCTTCAAATTTCTCCACATTCTCGGTCCTTTCCACAATTCATCTGCCCCTTTTACCATCATCCTTACCATGTCCAACCTGAAAGAAATCCCTTGGACACCACCTGCTGGACTGGAGAATTCACTCAAGTGATTTCCATTCATCCATGCTCGCAAACTGGCTGACTGGACTATTCATCATCCTACCACTAAAATAGTCCATTTATTCACTCCCTCAGCATTCTATTTTTTTGTCCTCTTTGATTGTGCCATTCGCAATAGTGACCAAAGCTAAGTCCCTCCAATTGGTTATTGCAACTTCATTGAAATCTTCAACTTGTACATTACCAATTACAGGCTATTGTACTGTGATTACACCAATAAAAAATGGGTAGTCCCTGAAGGGTCTTGCCCCATGATGCTCAAAGTTCTAGACTTTCATTCCTTCATGCTAGCTGCTCCCCCCATCAAGAACAGCTTCCTCAAGGTCATGGGTACAGCCAACTAATATGGAGTTGTCTCTCAGCAGAGCCTGGAAGACATGACTTGCACCATCTTCCAGAACACTATATATTCCACCAAAAAGCCTTCTCCTACTTTTTCCAGTTCCCCTTCCAAACCTGATTGGGGTCAATGCCCAAATCTGCAGTTCTTCTGTGGAAGTCGTCACCAACCCTACAATAGAAAATCATGTTGACATGTCAAAATCGAGGTTGATGAACCAAACCTTAACTTCACACCTGAAGTATCATGATCTAGCACCCCAGTCAATCCCAGTGTTGATGCTAGTCCTTGCATGGTTGTCTCTTCTAATCTCACCAATACCCCCATTGAAGCATCTACTCAGAATCCCATCAGCAAGGAGGACCAAGTGTTGTGATGGAATGATGATATGATTGTCCTATATTATAATATATGTGGTTGGTCATAGTCGCATCATAATATGCAAATTTGATCATGGGATTTTACAGTTCAATCACTTATCTCAGAACCACCCTATGTCTCCATAGTAATTACTAGAATTTGTCATGTATGTTACAAGAGGTGTAATCTCTTACATAGAATCCAACCAGATTTATATATCATAGCCCATCTATATTCTGAACCTGGGCTGACAGTGACTTTATCATATTTTCATAACAAGATCATCCTTTCTTGATTGCTATTAAGTGCCAAAGTACATAGATGTTGAAGCTGTCAATGCTTCCAACACTCCCGGTAGTGGATTGCATGAATAAATTTTAGGCTCAAAAGTATAGACATTTATTCAGATAGAGAACTGAACAGACTACACTACAAACTGAGGTCCCCAGCCTTCACATCTTGCATCTGAAGGATGCTTGCCATACTCAGTACACCATTCTCATCCATGTTGTCATCCTCATCATTAGAAGCAAGACCAAATATAGTCCTGAATGGAGGAGGATCAGGTAAGTGTAATAATTAATGAGGTAGATGACTATGCAGCTTACTCATTCCACCAGCCAAGTAACTCTTCGAGGGCATCCCCATTCATTGAATGGATTGTTCATAGAATTACTCTATAGAATTCCTCATATGCCCATTTTGAGAGATCTTTAGAGTCTCCTGGAGTGAATGTTGATTGACTTGATAATACAAAGCATAGCTAATAGAATATCAGTTACAATAGCTATCACACTAGATAAGCAGTGACGCACCAATATAGCAGCATAAGTGATGGTATATGCAGTTACATAAGAGATTCCATGAATAGCTGCATTACCTTGTCTTGTTGAATGACCATTGCCACCAATATGGGCCATCAATAGGCCCAGAAGAAGATGTGAAATACACTAAGTGGGATAAGATACATGAGTGATTGTGTGAAAGAATCAGAGTCAATTATACTCACCTTCACAAGGAGCTCACCCTGAAGGAAGCTGCACCAGACCTTGGTTGAATCACAGGTCTCATTCTTCCATAAAAAGAGTGGTAGTTCAGCTGGTGATGCTGAAAGAGTTCCAGCCTTGAGTTTCTCTTGCACCCTAGACAAATCACATTGTTATCACATTATCTAAGTGACCCGAAAAAATCCATTACATACATTGCATCAGCCTAATTTAAGTGGGTGGGACAGAGAAGAGCACTATTAGATTGTAAAATCCACAGTCATGTCACACTGCAGTATTGAAGGAGGGGTTCCACAGCCGCCATTTATTGATGTGTGCCTTGACTGAATTAATATCACTCACTCATGCCTTTGAATGACCAGCTTCGAGCTGATGATTGAATAAGAAGATCAGCTTGCCACTGCACAAAGATAAAGGGAGACATACACCTTTTGCTACAGTGATGATTCTATCATGACCATGAGCAGTGATTGTATCTGACAATGATGGAATAACTTTTATGAGGTCAAGGTAGTGCGAATAGAGCCGTTGGTTACTACAACTATGTCAAGTCAGTTACTACTCAAGCATGACAGGGTGAGCTCACTTAGGTGAAAGATTTGCAATCTGATCTTGTGGCCAATGTAAGTATTCCATCCCAACCTCAAGGATGGGTCTGATCTTCTTCCACATTACAGAGACCCTACCGATAATCTGACCTTTGTCCTTCATGAACTGTGTGGTATCTTTGCTGCAGCTGCTGTCAGCATGTCTTACAGAGGAGTAGAATAATCAGAGAAATACATGAGATCAAGTTTTTTTCTCCAATGCTCATCTTCTGATGAGCTGGATATGTCACCTTCATTATCCTCAAGAGATTGGCACCTTGGAGATGAGTTACAGCTTGGTGATCTTCTTGACAGGTGTGATGATTAGTTTGATGGTGAATGACTTCGATCCTGGCAAGATGATTGGTTTGATGGTGAATGACTTTGATCTCGATGATGTCCCTGATATTGGTCACAGTGCAGGTTGGAGAAGCATGATGACTTATCTGATAATGGACTAGATGAGTGATGAGCAGAGGATGCATTACTTGAGTGATAAGATGATCTTCCAGAACTAAAGGACATGGTGAAAGAGATGCAAGATTGAGAGAAAAAAAGAACAGTGATACTAGTAAGCAAGAGAGATTGTTGATTAGTACAAATACAACTAAGCAGTTAGTATATGTTGCGTCAATATACACATCAAGTCACATGACAAGTTTCCCAAAATAGATAATATAGAATAACTTCATACTATGTATTGCTATCTGAATTACTACTATCTGTACCATAGTCTGAGCTCTCAGATGATTTGGAGCTCTCTACAGCTTCATCTGATCTGTCCAGATGAGAGTTTAAGATCTCTGTCTGGACAGTTACATCAGCATTTGACACATCTACATAAAAAGGCCCACTAGGAACTTGATGGAGGCTTCCTTCATGCTTGCATGGGAAATCTGCTGACTGACAATGTCCTACACCAAGCCCAGTGTACCATATCATGATATCACAATCAACAAATCTGAGTATTGTATGATTAGCTAGTGTATATTCAAGAAATGAAAGAACTTTACTGGTTGACATAGTAATTAACCCAATCTCCATCAGTATCTTGTGCAAAAGAGGGTTCTAGCAGCAAGAATATCCTTCTATGGTGGAAGGCAGGTATCAAATGGGCCCCCCAAATCACAAGTGATGGGTCAAGAAATCCAAAGGCATCTGGGTCATTACTGGAAACAAAGCCAACACGATCTAGCTGAAGATGGGATGGTCCCGAGCTCCACTCAGCATCGGTCCCAAACCAATGAACATAGAGAAAATGAATTGGTTATGGAGTGAGCTCTCCAGGGAAAAAGACTTGGGCATGATAAATGCTAAGGACATGAACATACCAATAGGGGTGTGTCAGTTCATTAGATTCTAATGTGTCTTCAAATGAGAGAAGCATAACATCAGATCTCCCTGTCTTGAGGCTCACAGTATCATGGTCTCGTTGAAGGTCATAAGTGGTGAAGTTGAAAGACACAGTTGCATGTGTATAGAGAATATTATTCTCAATGATAACTTGATCAAGCTCCTTGTTTGAAAAAAGAGGTTCATCACTCAGAATGGTCTTACAAATATATCGTGCAAGGAGATGACGCTTCAATTACAAAGTGAAATTCTATTGACAAGATTGAAAAGATTGATAAGGAAGCTGACAGACAATTCACACATACCTCATAAGCAGGGTCATTCTTGAGGTTGGGTATATAGATCTTGTCTCAAGTGTCACTTGAGATATCATAAGTGCGAGATAACTGAGAGAGAGAGAGATCCTGAGACGTGGTTGCAGGATTTCCTGCATCTTTATCACTCCTGAAGGTTTCAAGCTCTTGGGTCATATGAGTATGGACAGCTTCTCGAATATCCATACCAATGATTTGTGGTATTGCATTGTTAAAATTTGTCCAACTATTGAGTTGCTTGAGCCACATATGACGTGTTTCTCCCTTGTAAATCATAGTGAAGTTTATCAGATAAAGTGCAGCAGGTAATGAGCAATCAAGCTTACAACAAGGGTTGAAAAACAGTCTGTGGTCCCAAACCTCTGGATTTGTTCTACGTAGTCTGGGAAGAAATGAATTTTTGGAGTCAAGAGGTTGAATGTTTGGGATTTGTAGCCAGAGTTCAATGTCAAAGGTGCTGAGAGTGACTGAGCTGAGTTCTGTGCATGTACTCAATTGCGAGCTTGGTATTCTTTGTTAGTCTCCTGGGTAGAAAAATGCCAGCAGGTTTCATAGGTGAAGTATCAAAGCAAGTTGCCAAGTATATAAGAAGTTTTCTTAAAGATACCAAGACTTGAGTCAGTATGCATGTGGAGTTTAGCTAGCAAATGCCAATAGCACATAATATAGAGGAGATCAAGGATAGTCTCATTGTGTGGAGAGGGGAGGAGGCCTTCAATGCATGGGATTATATATTGAAGAATGTCCTCGTAATCTCGTGCTGCCAGTTTAGAGAAGTCTGCAACATTATGTGAAAACCTCTGTATAGTTGAGCGCCCAAATGGCAAAATCAGTCAAAAACTACTGTCATGCATCAGTAGATGAATTGTGAATTTATAGCTTATGCACTGTGAGTTGAATTCCTGGATTACATGATTTTCTTGTGTAGCAAGAATTTGAACGAGATGGTGGGAGACTGACTTCCAAATCCCAATTTCCCACTCATGTAGGAGGTCAACAGTCAACATATCAAAAAAGTTGAAGCCAAACTGTCCAAGACATAATGAATAAGCAGTCCGGTTGCAAATACAAAACATGTATCTACAGTAATCTATGAGAAGTCAGAACCTGCCCCCTGCAGCTCAGCTGAACATGGCAGCCTGCACTGAAAGATAAGCCCTCCCTCCACCCATAGGTGAATAGAGAAACAGGTAATACACCTGCACCCACAGCGCCCAGCACCGGACCACCATGCATTAAGGCCAAGCTAGCACAGCCCTCATCAGCCACCAATGCCAGACCTCCCAAGACCCCACAGGGCCCTAGAGAACCCAGCGACAGCCAAAGAGTGGCCGCACCATTGTTATCCTGCAGGGAGATGCGCAAAGGAAAAAGCTTGAGGGTTCTCCTTGCAGAAGTCCAACAGCTCTTTCCAGCATTTAGGAAAGTGCCAAGGGTCACTGAAGTCAGAACATTTGGTTAACATGTGCTCACAGGTCTGCCGATTGGTGGACCCACAAGGGCAAGAATAATCATGGGAGAGATTAAAACAATGTCTAAACTCCCTGATAGGAGCATGATTAAGAACTGCTCTGCACACATGTGCGCAGAATGGGGAATCATGTAGATGCTTAAGCCACGTACCCCCAGAAAGGTATGTGGGAGTCATATGCTTGCCCCTCTCATCAGTGAGGTGCAAAAAGTCTCTTCTGGAGGAGCTCGAACAAGCAAACTGTCTAGTCCACTCATTGCGACAAGCCTGAGCCTCAGCTGTACATAAATAATTAAGAGTGGTGAAGGGATAAACCCCCACCAACTCCCAGGCAGCAGGGTCTACAGCATACCGATGGACCATGTGATGCACCAGCCACTCCAGAGAGGAGTGGACCTGTACAAATGCAAAAGTGCGAAAGGGATCCTCCTCAAGCCATCTAGTGAGATGACAACAAACAAGCAGAGCTTGGGCCTGCCCACTGCTGACAGAAGGGTCCACTGCTTGCCACACTAAAGCAGGGTGATCAGTGAACAGGACAACATGACAGGCGTTTTCCTGCACACACACAGTGAAGATGCCCATCCGAATAGCATGGAGTTCCACATCAGGAGCAGTTACTCTGCCAGTGGCCTGGCGGGATTGTCTAACAGGCACACTGTCAGCCCAGACCCAAGCTGCAGAGACAGCCTGGTAAGCCCTGTCCCTGCCAACAGATGCATCTGTGACAACAACAATGCAGTCTTCAAGCGCCAATGCCTGATTGAGCTTAGCATTCAAAATATGCATAACATTGACGTCCTCCTCCCAAGGGGAGAACTCAGTGATCCAGATACGGTCCGAGAACTGGTCCATAAGGTGTCTCCCTGGGCAAGCCTCTGATGCATCAGCATCAAAAGCCTCTAGAGTGACAGGAGTACTCAGATACAAAAGGGTATCCATAATAGCAGATCGAACCTTCTCAACTGAATGGCCCAACCTAGTAAAATAGTATCAATGAGGGTTGACCCCCAGGAAATCCAGCGTTCCCAGGAACTGCCTAGAGGAGTGGGTAAAAGAAAGGGTGAGGACCTGGTACGCTGCCCGAGCCCTCAATTTCCTAAGATGGAGATGGATGGAGATGAGGCCAGCAAGTGCCTCAACCCCACCAGAAGGGGAGGTGCAAAAAGCATCTGTGATCCAGATAGCAGCATGATGCTGCATCTTGTTAAGTGAGGCAAGATGGGCCTTATGCAGATGTAGCCCATGACACCACAAATGAAAGCCGTACGTAGCAATAGGCACTATGCATGACCTGTACAGCAACCGCTTTTGCTTGGGAGTGAGCTCCTGAAGCGAGTTACCAAGCATCCCCATGGCCCTGACTGTAGAGATAGCCTTAGTAGA
>LSHD01008167.1:0-19489 GCA_001563735.1 Leucoagaricus sp. SymC.cos
AAAGAGATGGTGTGAATATAACAAAAGGCAGGTCTGCATTATCCAAGTAAGAGTACATTTGTACAAAAGTTATTTGTTACAATAGCTTTTTCAGGATTTCCTTCAAACAATCAGAATAACATAAGGCAACCAAGGAGGGAAAAGAACATAAACAATCAGAGAAAACATTTGTATACACGCGAGAGGTGTCCCGTCATCCCTACATTGAAGATCATCAGTTCATGACAAAGGTTGAGACAAAAAATAATGAGTTAGACAAAAAACATATGCTGATTGTGGAATGATCCAACCCAATTGGGTCATCAGTCTGTATTCAAAACAGAATGGGGTTGTTCTCGGTGAAATATTTGTAAGAGTCAGCGTTGTCAACTGCTAAGTCAGGGTCGTTGATGGCCAAGGTCTTGTAACCATCTTGACCATAAACACGGTTGTCAGTGCCACCATTTGCAATGAAGTGGGATGCTTCGTGGATGAGGGTCCCACCCTAAGGTCACAATAAGACCACTTAATCCAGGGACCAAGAAAGACAAAACTTACCTGGGAGTCAGTTCCGGTGGTAGGGGCTTGCCAAAAAGCACTGCACAAGTAAATCTTGCCAAATCTATGGAAGTTGCATGAATGAAGGAAGTCTCATGGATGAAAACAGTGATGGCAGTGCTCACTGGGATGGATAGACATAAGCGAACACACCGCGATCAGTGCAAGAGCAGTCATAGGTAAAAGAATCAAAGCTGTTGCTGCTGACATGTGAGAAGACATCTCAGATGGTGTCGTGGTGGGAGGTGACATAGTTGCCATACCAGGTCATGTAGCAGGGAGTTGTGGAGGTATGTGATTTAAGGTAGGAGTGTGACTTAGAAGTGTAGCTCTGGGCAGCAGAGATGGCATTGTTGATAGTAGTTTGCCATGATCTTGAGCATCCAACAAAGTCAGCGCATCGGTCAAATCCACCTAAAGAGGCTTGGTGGGCAACATGAAGCTTTCCAGAGACACAGGCAGAATGAGCTGTGCCATCAGCACAAAGGGTGGTAATCTTGGGCGAGTCATCAACAGCATAGAAGAGGTTGTGAGCCTCAAAGGAATAGGTCCCCTTGCTGGCTTGGGTGAAGTCATATGCCTTGGATACTAACCCCCAATTTAATTTACTATGTTCTGTATTTTGTAATTGATGTACTCACAGTCATGCTCGATATTGATGGACTTTCCAGGCTTAAGATCTGTACAGTAGGCAGAGGTGACCTTGGGAACGAACTTAGCCTTGATACCCTGGAAAGATGGAGTCACATTCTTAGCTTCCCCAGTAATCTTGAAGATGTTAGCTGGTAATTGAGACAGAGGGCTCAGGGGATCATTCAGAAGCTTCAACGTTTTATCACCAGTATTGGTAATGGTGGTGGTGACCTTCAGGTTCTCAACATTGTTGACTAACTCAGGACCTTAAATATGGCAAATTAAGTTCCTCATAATGGATATTAGTCTCTGACCCACCAGTGACCTTCAATGAGAGACTCTGCACAGCATTGACAGTGACAGCAGATGCAGCAAGAGCGAAGATAGCAGTGTGAGCAGTAGGAGTGAACATCCTGGTCGAACAACCCCTTCTTTCCCACAAACCACCATCATCAACATTTCTCTAGTAGTTTTTCTATGAATACGATAACCTACAAGCAATACAAATCTATGGGAGATAGTAGCAGAGAGTTAAATAAGAAAGGCAGTGGTAGATTTAGCAGTATAGGGGCCAAATTGAAGGCCATCACTACACGTGCTGGGTGCAATGCATCCACTGTCAACGTCCAAGCTACTGAGCAAGCTATGTCTGAAGCAATGGCTAATGACTCCAGCTCCAAATATGAGTCATCTTCTTCTGAAGACGAATCTCCACCCAACATCAGAGGTTGTGCTGGATCTCAACAATGACAACATTTTTCCAGGGCATCATCCATTGTCTCTCAACAATGGTCAGCTTTGCCTGTACACAAGCCTCTTCAAAACACAGGATTGGCACCTCATACTGAATCACCTCCCCCCAATCAACAAGCCCTTCAACAAGGATGATCCACTCCAACCAATGCTCAACCTTCTATCATAGAAGGTTCCCTCACTCCCAGGCCTATGAAAATAATGGGCACTCATCCTGCAATGGCCATGGAGCTTTGCTCTCCTGTGTCCATTCCTACTGAACATTGACAACACACTGTTGACTTCGAAGTTCAACCAGTGCCAACTCAAATGTGGGCTCATTTCAAGAACACTGTTGACAATTCCAAACCCCTTCCCAATCTTCAAAGCATCATTGAAAAGGATGCTTCTCACTTTGGCTCTGACACCCCTTCTATGTGTTTGGGGCCACATGTTTCTGGGCCTAACCCACCTGCTCATCTTAGCAATTGGGCCGACAATACCGACCCTTTCCCTGCCCTTGACCCAGCCAGGATTATGCTGGAACCTCATGTTCCTAAGCTTGATCTGACGATCCTCAAACTTACTGGCACTGGTGCCTCTAATTCACTTCCCCTTCATCCCACTGGTTTACTGGAATCTCCTGGTATACCTGATTTCTCTCCCCTTGGTTTACCAGAGTCTTCTGGTATACCAGGTTCTGTAATGAAGACTGTGACTGCTGTGCAGCCATGCATCAATGATGTCAATATGCAAGACGCTGGAAAATTGGGTACAATCAATGCTGCTCAAGGCAGTAATATTGTTGACCCTTTATGCCCAAGTAGTCCTCCAGTTGAGGAATACAAGGAGACTATTGGTGAAGCAGCTATGACCCTCCAAGAATGTGCAGACTGGATTCATCTCTTTCCAGTTAACAAAGGGAAATTTACCCCCAGCAGGGCGATAGCAGATGAACTTGCCTATTTGCTCACTACTATATATGACGGTGGATGGGAACACACTGTCATTGAAGATTCAAGCATTATTGAGGGCTATGTCCCTAAGAATGTGACTGACTTCACTCTTAAACAGCTTATGGACAGGCTCTTTTTTCTGTCCAGGCCACCATACATCGAAAAGAAAAACAAAGGCAAGACAAAGGAAGTCGTTCCTTCCTCACAACCTTTTGAAAATCAAGACATCGAAATGATATTGACCAAAGGTGTCAAATCAGCTCAGGGCCCCCAAACCAAACCCACACCTAAGCATACTCCTCCAAAGCCACCTATCAAGGCAGCTTTCCCTCCACCACCTGTACTGCCTATGCCTAAGATGAGTAATCCACCATGCTCTAGTGCAAAACCCTCTTCTTCTTCTCTTCCTTCTCCTCAACTGGCCAAGTCATATGCTGTGGCTTCCTGGTCTAATGCTCCTACCCCTTCCACCATGGCCACTAAACAAGTGGTTGACTTGGTTGAACTCGTCAAACTATATGGTGACAAACTACCTGCTGACCATATCGCTGCCATGCATCAAGCTGCCGTTGGACACACCAATGGTGGAAACACTAACAATAATTCTGTTCCTCAGAAAAAGAAATTTGTCATTAAATCGACCATGCAGGGACCTACCTGTAAACAAGTCCTCGTCCCATACTCTGAAATGGTGACCGTTAATTGTCTGCAATGTCACCATCATATCCTTGAGACTATCAATTGTGGTCTCATTAATCAGCATTCTAAACTTCACATTCTTGCCATATCTGAAGGACAATCTGGTGCCATGTTTGGCCTTTTGTTTTCTACTAATCTCATGCCCACACTGGCTGAGCATGAAAGCCATTCAATGTGACAAGAAAAAAATCCCTATTCCCAGGGCTCCTATGTCCAAGTTATACCTCAAAATTGTTGGGGTAAACTTCTATACACCGACCGATTGGTATGAAGACGGTTCTAATCAGCTCATGGCTGATGATGTCTTATACATCATGAACTATAACCTACTTTTTGAATGAATTACACTTGCCTCTCCTCCCCATGTTATGAGAGCTACCCTGCACTCTGACATGGCTATCATCTGGTTTGACATTTGGGACTCACAAAATGGGACCAATGCCAAACTTCTCACTAACTGTTCTTTTAATTTTGATAAAGACGTCACTGTTATCCAGGCATGCAACATACATCCTGGAGTTTCCCAATGCCAAAACTGTTGGAAATGGGATCACATTACCACTAAGTGTCAATCTCAAGGATGGAAGTGTGCTAAGTGTGGCAGTTCTCATAAGACTGAAAATCACTGCAATGCAGCCTGGTGCTGTCAAGTGAATCCCAAAGTGAAACCTCCTCATGAGGCTACTGAGGAAGGAATGCCCTGTCCTCACAAATTCAAATGCCTAAATTGTAAAGGCAATCACTTGGCTAATGATAAACAATGCCTATATTGGCACAATCATTTCAATCATACCTGGCATGATAACAAAGCTCAGGAAGCCAAAGCCCAAAGGGCTCAACATATTGAAGTTACTATCCAGCGCAAGCAAGCTACCTTTTTGCCATGGGACTGACAAGGGTCCAATGTTCCTTCATGAAGAATTTGACTCTTGATTCTCTTTGTGTTTTCTCTTTCAATGTTAATCGTAATTATGCCATCATGAAAACTTCTCTAGTTACTCTGGTCGATAACTTTGACATTATTTTCTTCCAAGAACCTGCCTGGAATATAGTTAGAAATACCATTTCCACTGACTCTGTTCTAGGCAAACATGTCATAGGTACACCAATTTATCCTGACTGGATTTATCTTGCCCCTTCCCTTCCTTCCCCTGTTAAACCTCAGGTTATGGCTTACGTTCATAAACATTTGTCATATTTACGACCTTCCCTCATCAACTCATACACCAACCTTGATTGTGATATCCTCATCCTTTCCTTGTCCCATAATCAACACATTCATCACTTAATGAACATATACTCAGATGACAAACACCTCACTTTGGATCATCTCCAGCAGTGTGTCAATCTATTACCTCCATTACTTTATGTTGGTGGAGACTTCAACATATGATCCAAGGAATGGGATGCTAACTGCCATATGCATTCCAAACACGCTACCCACCTCATGGATATCATGACCGATCTAGGTCTTGACTGTTCCATTCCAATTTTCGATGTTCCCACTCAATACTCTGCCAATCCATCTAAAAATAACACCATGATCGATCTCATTTTCATAGCCAATGAAGTCAACGTTGATGGTCACTACATACTCCCTGAACATTGATTGCAGTCTGATCATGCTCCACTTGCAATCACGATTCCTGTCTCCTCCAAATTTATTCCTATTCAAAGGAAAGGTCTAAAATGAGGTTCTGATGAAGAACACAGTTTTGTTAACAAGTTGGCAGTTGGGCTTTTAGTGCTCCTGTCAGTTGATCTTTCAACTGAAGTGCACATCCTAAGTGCATCGGTGCAGATAACTGACCTTGTTAGTGCATTGTGGGATAAACACACTACTACAAGTTTTATTTCTATGTGCTCTAAGCCATGGTGGAACGATGAGTGTAGAGAAGTGTTACAATGATATCGTGATGATCGCATCAAAGACAACTGGTGCATCTTCCAAAAATCTGTGTGGATAGCCAAAAGAAATTTTTTTGATGCAAAGATTGAAGAAATTGTGGAGAACAACAAATGCTCTTGGGATCTTATGCCTTGGGTCAAAGAACACAAATTGCCACCTACCTGGGCAATCATTCACAACAACAAACCTTGCCATTCACTCAATACCCTCTGGCAAGCTTTTGATCAAACTTACAACTCGGCATCTAACAAGTCCATTGACGCCCATGTTCTTGATGACTTATGCGATATTCCCAAAAGAAAGTGGATACCGTTCTCTGTTCTAGAGCTTAATGAAGCCCTAAAAAGCTGTTCTAACACATCAATGCCCAGCCTTGATCATGTCTCCTAGGCTCATCTCAAAATGCTCCTGTCTATCAATGATCACATCTCTCTCTTTTTCACCAGGCTAGCTAATGCATGCCTATCTGTCAGATACTGGCCGCCTCACTTCAAAGAATCAGTTTTGGTTGTCATTCCCAAGCCTAACAAACTGTCCTATCATCTTCCCAAAGCTTTTCAACCCATCATGCTTTTAAACACTCTAGGCAAACTTTTCAAAAAAATGCTCGCTAAATGTATGCAATACAAAGCAGTCAAACATGAAGCAATCTTTCCTTCACAATTTGGGGGAATTATTCAACGTAGCACTGAAGATGCTGGGGTCTTTCTGACTCACCTTATATGCGCTGGCTGGGATAAAAAGTTACATACTTCTATTTTAGCCTTTGACTTTTCCCAATTCTTCCCATCTCTCAATCATTCAATGCTTTTGAGTATTCTTAAAAAACAAGGTTTTGCACCTGAAATCATTTCCTTTTTCTCCAATTACTTGATAGGATGCTCTACCACATATTTGTACAATTTCTTTTTTTCACCTCGTTTCGATTTCAACATGGGAGTGGGACAAGGGTCTGCTCTCTCTCCTATTCTCTCAGGTCTTTATTTAGCCCCTCTCCTCTTTCTAGCTAGTCAGAAACACTCTGGTCTCATTTCTTTCTTATCCTTTGTAGACGATAGTACTATTGTAGCTCAAGGCGAATCGTGGTGTGAGTGCCACAACAAACTCAAAGCAGCATACCACTCCCTTGTGGACCTCATAGACTCCTTCAGGCTTCTCTTGGAACATGACAAATCAGAGGTGTTCAACTTCTCTTGAATCCATGGAGACGACAATCTATCCATTGATCTTGGCTTTGTGCTGTTCACCTCTTCTTCTCCCCTCAAACCCCAAGAATTCTGGCGATACTTGGGGTTTTACTTTGATTGCAAATTGACCTTTAATGAACATGTATGTTACTGGTCTATGAAAGCCCTCTCCTCTGTCTGCGTGATGAAAATGCTTGGCAATTCAATGTGTGGACTTGTAATGGCCCAAGAACTCATCGATAACTCAATGCCTTATATGGATTACTATCACTGGAATATTCAAGGGACTACTGGAGAAGATGACGATATATTAAGGATCCCGACTCTCTTGCCAGAAGAGTTGCCAGAGAAGCCTTACCTTGATCCTATCATCTTAGATGCTTACAACAACCCTCCCTTCAGATGATATACCCTGAATGGGAAAATTATCTGTACTCTCAAAAACAGGTCATCTGATGTAGTCACGAACGGATGGAAAATCATCGATGATACACTGACGCTATGGCGACATCCCTACATGGACTTCCAAGGACATATGCTTATGCAAGTCCTTGTACGACAGCTCATTACAGGAAGCTATCAAAGCGGGCACATGACCCTGAACATCCAAATTGCCTTAGATGCAATAAAGACCGATCTATCCACTCCACCACTCTTGCCAACCCTATCATATGCAGACAACTCAGTGTCTCCACCACAGCCAATTCCCCCTCCACTTCCCACTGAGGATTCCATGGATTACTCCACCGACACCAGCAAATCAGAGTGTAACATCACATGAAGCCAAAGTGTGTCCCCGAAGACTGACACTATGGAATATGACCGCTCCCACTACACTACTTCTCCAGAACCTATGTAGGAAACATGACTATCATGTACGCTTCTATTATCTCACCCCTATGCCGTCTTCCATTTGATTACCCTGATGATCAACCTTCTTAATTCCCAAGTCATCATCAGTGAATGTATTATTAGTCACGACTTCTCTTGATTGACTTTTATAGTTTTATGATCCATTACCCTAGTAGACATAAACTTCGGACTTCTCAACTTCGACGTCTTCTTAGTGAATGTATTATTAGATTACAATTACGTATGTACTTTCCCCTTGTTCCGCTTCTCCCTTCCCCTCGAATGTTTTCTCTTTCTCCTCAGTTATTGGACTACAAGACTTGTAGTATAGTTTATGCGCAGACTGCGCTTATGCCTCATGTACGAGGAACTTCACTATGTAACTTCTATTGCTTCATATAGTTAGAAAAAGAATCTGTATGTATCTAGATAGAATGTATATATAGCGAAGAGGCACTCTCATGGAAGCTTAGCTTCTATCCTCTTCAGTTACTTGTCTACATAACTCCTAAGATGCATTACCTTAGTGAGACGTCTCTCACGCCTTCACTGATTGACTTACTGTCAGAAGAAGAACCCCTGCATTACAGAGCTACCCACAAGTTAACCTCGCATTAGCGTTCTCTGCGAGATGCTATTCTCTCCCGTGAGTAAAAAATCTTATTTCTGCCTCATGTCTCATAGTAGGACAGAATGATGGTCGCACCCATTCTGGACCAAACCAGATGAGTATTGAATCGATATCGGGCATATCGACTCATGAGGGTATGGAGAAGGCTGGAGAGTTGTCTTCCCTCAGTCCCTTTGGAATAGGACTTGTGTAGTCAGCTTCCCTTTGGGAAAACGTAAGTATCGTTCATGACGAAGAACTGCCAACCCATAGGGATAGGCACTCATTGCCCTTTTGGAATGAGGTCCTGCCGATAAGCATCCATAACATTAGGATGGAAGCTCCCTTCCTGAACTGGCTGAGGAGCAGAAAGGTAAGCAAACGGTAATAATTGGTTGTGACCAATCAATTAGCCTAAGTGCTGCACAAGTTGATCACTCTATGGTAAGAATGGGCATCTTGGAAAAATAGGTCTAAAGACACTGAACTGTCCCCTACTCCCGGGGTGGTTAGGCAAGTATTTGATATATTTGGCTAATCCAAGGAATAGGCCGTCCGATTGAACGGATCGACGTATACTGATCAAAATCAATCCTCGAAATTGAGTCCATCACTCAAGCACCCTTAGAAGACTCCGTCATCTCCAGTGGACGTATAACTACTGAGAAGATAGGTAACCCAAGGCACTACCTATTGGACCCTGAAATATGGGATTCAAGAAGGAAAACTCGAATTAAAACAACATACCTGAGCCAAGGAAGACAACCAGTCTGGATCACTTAAATAAATAGCAAAACGCCACTCTCGTTACCCTTATGACCAAAATGACCAATAACGACATCGATACGATATCAAGAATGACTTCGACACGAAATATCACGATTGTTACGATGATTAACGACATTAACAGATAAAACACAATTTCCGAATGACAAACTGGACAATGAGAAAGACAGAGAAGAAGAAGAGACAGAGATAGAGCAGACGATGCTGCAGAAGAAAATTGAAATCAACTCAGAAATACTGAACGACCTCATACGTGAATTGAAACAGAAGAAACAAGATCAATCCACATTGAAAACGAAAACCTCGAATTCTGGAACCGACTTGACCCCAACACCCAATTCCTCTTATTGGAGCAACAACGACAACGAGACTCTAGAAACAGTGAAACCCGATCAGAGCCTTTTATGCTCCCTCTCGACTTCACCCTGACCCAAGGAAATACACCACGACAATTACCTCGAACCCTCTCCTTTGACGAGCACAGAAGCTATAAGGATATTTTTCTCACAGTATTGATGGCATCCTTACAGAGCCATCAATCTATCAATTAGTCCTTAGTCTTTTATTATCGTGTCAATTATCCCTACATTGTGTATTCCAGCCTATATACCTGGTCTTACGCACTTGGGAACGACACATTGAGACTCAAAAACCACCCGTGAGGCCGCTGGCCTTACAGAAGCCCTTGACAGATATCCTCATCTCCCGATCCTATACTCCCCAAGCTTCACGACAACTCTGCATCTGTACGAAACACCTCTTCCTCCAATGCCCCCCAAGGATGACAGATGGCGACTCAACAAACAACACGAGACCCCAAGGTCTCGAAACCTCGATCTTTTACCGGAAACACTGAAGACTACAAACAATGGAAATCCGACCTTGACCTCTTCTTTATTGCTCAACCCAACACCTACAATACCAATGCGAAGAAGATCTACTATACCCTGCTTACTATGGAAGGACCTGTGACAGAGTGGAAACAAGCCTTTATCAAGGACAAGACGACAAACAACGTCCTCAATCCAGGATCCATTACTGATTTTAATACCACGCTTGATACATCATTCAAGCATGTCAGCAATAACCTCCGAGGAATACATCGACTCCAAACCACGCGACAGAATGGAAGACCAATTGAAGAATACATCAATCAATTTAAGAACAAACTTGCAATTTCCAGACTTGCTGACATTAACATGCGAATCGTCTTCTTCCTCCAAGGATTGGACCCACATTATTATACAAGAGTCCAAAACCAGAACCCCAACCAATCCTCTATCAACAATTTCTATGCTGCTGCCAGACAAGTGGCAGGAATGGAGTACCTTCAACCATATGTTTGCCCTTCAAGAGATCATCGACCACGAAGAGAATGCTCTTATCGCATGCAGAAAAGTCCTATACAGCACCATTCAAAAACGAACTATTGACCTTATACATCGACTAGAAAAATTGCTGAAGCCCCAGGATACAGTCCCATGGACGTCGACTTGCTCGAACAACTCAATTATGCTCAAGACGAAGAAGAAGAATTTAGCGAATACGAAGAAAGCAACACAGAAAGCGAAAGCAATGACAGCAACATCAAGAGATATATCACTGAAAGAGTCGAAGAAGAGCTCAATTCTCTTCTTACTGAAGATTACGCAAAACTCAGAGCTGAAGGAAAATGCTTCCTCTGTAAAGAAGGACAACATTTCACTGCCAACTGCCCTTTCAACAAGAAATTTTGAAAGCGAAACTCAAAAGGAACAAGACGACGATCTTTTAAACCAAAGAAAGACAAAGGGAAAGGAAAAAGACCCCAATGTTTAGGATGACATTGGATCTTCAATGCTGAAGAAACAAGTGATGAGGAGATAGAAGAACCAAGGAACGAAAAGCCAAATTTTACGAAACAGAATTAGGAAGCGAGAACCCAAAAATTCCAGAAGAAATCAATCAAGTGAATCTTGCAAATGAAAAACGACTATTTCATATTCCTATAACTATTCATCCTCCCTCCGATCCCGACACTGTTTTCACCACCCTAATCGACTCTGGAGCCAGTAACAACTTCATCAACCCAGAATTGGCACAATGATGGAGATTATCCCTCAAACTGTTATCAAAGTCTATGAAAATTCAAAATGCCAATGGATCAACAAATAAAGCAAATCATTACGTCAACATCGAGTTTACTACCGACGGACTAAATCAAATTGTTCAAGCCACCATAACAGGACTAGGACAACCATGACTTATCTTAGGAACCCCATGGCTATGAACTGTGAATCCAGAAATCGACTGGAGAAACAAAACCATCTCTCTCGATCGACAATCAATTTACAATGAGATATGTGACCAGATTTCCAATGGAAATGACTATATCAATCATATGGACGACGACAAGGACGAATTAAACATCAAAACCAACATGTTCCAACTATTAGCCCAGAAATATGGTGACAAGAAATCTGACGACCCTCAAAAAATTGTACCAACTGAATATCATCAATACCTTGATGTATTTTCCAAGAAGAAAGCAAGCTGTTTCCCTCCAGATTGAAAATGAAACCACAAGATCAAATTGCTACCTATATTTGAAGTGAAACCATTTCCAAACTACAAACTCACTCCGAAGAAACTCGAAGAACTCGACAAATTCCTTGACGAAAATCTTTCGAAAGGATATATACATCCCTCGAAATCACCAATGGCCTCACCATTTTTCTTTGTATCGAAGAAAGATGGAAAACTTCGACCGTGTCAAGATTACCGATATCTTAATGAACACATGAAGAAAAACGCATACCCCCTTCTGAATATTGCCACCCTTTTTGACCAACTCGAAGGATCGAACTATTTTACAAAAATGGATATTCGAAGTGGATATAACAACATATGCATTCATTCACCCGACATATGGAAAGCTGCCTTTAGAACACCTAGAGGATTATATGAACCTACAGTAATGTTCTTTGGCATGTGTAATTCACCAGCCACCTTTCAGATGATGATGGACGAAATCTTCAAACCTCTCATCTGTGCTAAAGGAGTCCTCATATACATGGATGACATTCTTATCCATGCCGCTATGAAAGAAGAACTAAAATGACTCACACTAGAAGTGTTAGAAGTCCTCCGGAAACATGACCTCTATCTAAAACTGTCAAAATGCGAATTCAAAAAGCAATGAATCAAATATCTTGGTGCCATGATCACCCCTTCAACAATCGAAATGGACCATGTAAAGTTGAAAGGAATAATGGAATGGCCAACACCAATGACAACACGAGAAGTACGCAAATTTATGGGTTTTTGCAATTTCTATCAATGATTCATATGCAACTACTCTAAAATCGCTGCCCCTCTTAACCGCCTCATGTCTACTAACGTGACATTCGAATGGACAATGGAGCATGACAAAGCCTTTCATGAAATGAAAGCCATGTTTAACAAGAAACCTGTCCTAGCCAAGGCGAACCCGGACCTTCCATATGAAGTAGAAACCAACGCATCAGCCTACACCTCAGGAGCAGTTCTATATCAAAAAAATGCCGCAGGACAACAACAACCCATCACTTTTCATTCCCAATCCTTCACACCTAGTGAACGGAATTATCACTGCTCTGAACAGGAACTACTCGCAATTATACATGCCATGAAAATCTGGCGACATCATCTTTTAGGAGCACAACATCTGGTCATAGTCTGGACCGACCATGAGAACTTCGCTCGATGGAGAAAACCTCAAGACCTTAATCCTAGACAATGACAATGGCACACGACCCTGGAAGAATATAAACCAATGTTGAAACTACAACATATCCCAGGAAAGAAAAATGTTGCAGCCGATGCACTCTCTAGACGACCTGACCTCACGCCAACCGATCAAGACAAACAAAAGATTACGCTACTCAATGACGAATTCATCAACATTCTCGACAACAATCTTTTACAACAAATTAAGGACAAAAACGACTTGATCGAAGTAAAGGAATGGGATACCCCCATGATGGATATACCCTGACAGAATGGCATACCCATTATACCTAACAACACAGATATACGACGCCGCCTACTACAGGCATGCCACAATCATCCTACAGCAGGACATCCAGGCCAAGCTGAAACGCTTCGAAAACTACAGCTTCACACCTATTGGCCCCATATGCGAGACTATGTAATCGAATACATTAAAGGATGTAGAGAATGCCAAGCGCACAAGATTATACAATGACCTGAACACCCGCCGTTACAACCTATCAAAGGACCCACAAAAACACAATCCTTCTCCCAGATCTCGATGGATCTTATCACCGATCTCCCGAAATCTCACAGATACGATAGTATTTTAGCCATTGTGGACCATGGCTTAATGAAGGGGATAATTTTAGCCCCTACAATGAAAACGGCTACGTCATCTCAGATCGCTCAGTTATTAATTGACCATCTCTTCAGAAGATTCGGATTACCCAATAAGGTCATCAGCGATCACGATCCTAGATTCACATCCAAATCTATGCGCACCCTCTACAAAGCCCTCCATATCCAACCTGCTTTCTCCACTGCATATCACCCGCAGACCGATGGAACGATGGAACAATTCAATCAAGAAATCAAAACATATCTAGCTATATTCACAGCTAATGACCCCAGCAAATGGAGCAAATATCTCACTATCTATGAATATGTTCACAACGATCGACCACACTCCGGAAGAAAAGAAACTCCTTTTGAACTTTATCAAGGAGAACGATCCAAATCACTTCCCTGGAAAGAAGGCCGAACCAATAACCCTGACGCCAATTCCCAAGCCAAAAATCTAATAGCTGCCAGGAACCAAGCCCTCTCGGCACACAATCACACGCGACAACAGATGATGAGGAAAACTAGTCATCTGCACCTCCCAACCTTTGAAATAGGACAAAAGGTCTGGTTGAACAACAAGAACCTACCCCTATATCGGAAATATCGAAAACTTATGCCAAAACAAGAAGGACCTTTCGAGATCATCGACAAGAAGTCCCCACTGGTATTCAAATTGCAACTTCCTCCCCAATGGAAGATACATGACACTTTTCATGCCTCTCTTCTTATCCCACATACAGAAAATTTTCTGTATGGACAACATCACAAGAGACCGCCACCTGACCTAGACGAAGGAGAAGAGACCTATGAGGTTGAAGTGATTGTAAACCATAAACTAATCAGGAATAGGTTCCACTATTTCATGAAGTGGGAAGGCTACCCGACATTGGAAAACACTTGGGAACTGCCAGAAAATCTGGAAAAGGCAACCAACATCCTACAACAATATAAATGCCTACATCGACTTCCCTAAACATGCCCCCAACTCCAGAGCCAACTGATAATGCCACTCACACTACACCTGACACTGAACAACTCAATCGCTTACTTGAAATTATCACTCATCACCCTCATCATACTCCTCCTCCTGAAACATCGAATCAAATACCGAGTCAACAAAGTCAAGATGGCGAGAACATATACAACTCTAGTACACCAGCCTTACTGACACCGACGACTCCATCCACACCACCTTCTGTGCCAACGCCTTGACTTTCTACTCTCTGACCCCTACCCAACTTTTTCATTAACAGGAATGGAGAATACACCTCCTTCACTGTTGACGGGAACCCAGTCAGGGCTCCCTCCCTTGCCGGAAATGCCGCAATTCTGGATAGATCCCTTGACTATTCCCTATCACAGCTTAAATGGGATAACCTGCCCCTTGAGGACGATGACCTATGAAACACTCCTGCAACACTTGCAAGCATCAACTACTACAGGACAACAGTTGCTTCTAGCATACATTATGCGCGAATGTTACTCCACTACTCGTATCAAGCCGACCAAGCTTGACAGAGTCTTACTAGCCTTCACCTCACTGAGAATCTATGAAAGGCGATACGGTTTACTCACGTTGGAATTTCTATGGGCCAATTGTCAAACAGCACTCACCTCAGCTCACAAGATGGAAATCACTTTACAGCAACTTTTGCAATTCCCCACCCTCCAAGAACTTCCACGCTCTCTACAGGAGTTATATGAGAAACTCGACCACCACTTCTCGATGGTGGAAGAAACTCACAAAGAGGCACAGACGAACCTCAAAACGTGGATCTCCCTCCTCACTATTCAAGAAACCCTCCACATCATCAAACTATTGATTCCTGATGGCAACAGACGACTCACTGCACTTGACAAAGACAACGAGATGACCAGCGAATCAATAACCCACCACATGCACATCACCTTCACCCAATGCATGCGAACACTCAAAGACCAGTGCACCGAGAATGACATGATATTGTGGATCAACCATCATCCTCCACTGCTCTTCCTCGAAACAACACCCAATGAAATACTCGAGAAAACTGCTCAAGAAGCTCTCAAGTATCCAACGTGGCCTCCAGGACCACTTTACACCCTGTTGATGGCTGGGAAAATCACTGAGAAGCTCAACATCGAATATCCGAGATACAATGCCCTACTCCACAAGAAATTAGAGCCAGATCACCTCCAGCTGCCTATCGACATGCTAACCATGCTTGAAGAGAATTGGACCAGAGCTGATGTAGAAATCGCAGGCATGACCACTGACGCTCCCACAACCATGAAGAAGGACTTCCAACTTCTGATCGTGACAAAGAAGGAACCATACGAACCCATCCTTTCAGCCATTTATCATGATATCCTTCACCCACCTATGACAGTTACAACACCAACTATGACAACTACTCCTACAAGAATATTGGAAGTGTCTGATGCAGATGAACCAGAGAATATAGTTACAGGAATACAATATAATGCAAAAACTACGATTATAGGACCTATACCATATGGAACTGGAGAACACGCAAACATATATGCAGTATTACCACCACTTCCCCATGCTCACCCTGACCATTATCAATTAATGCAAAAGCAAATTCATCACCCCAAAAACGACATCGCCAGCGCTCTCCTAAATGACGTGAAGGCCTTACATTTAGAAGGTATCTTAGAAAGAACCTTAAATGAAGGGGATAATGTAATGGCCCAAGAACTCATCTATAACTCAATGCCTTATACAGATTACTATCGCTGGAATATTCAAGGGACTACTGGAGAAGATGACGATATATTAAGGATCCCGACTCTCTTGCCAGAAGAGTTGCCAGAGAAGCCTTACCTTGATCCTATCATCTTAGATGCTTACAACAACCCTCCCTTCAGATGATATACCCTGAATGGGAAAATTATCTGTACTCTCAAAAACAGGTCATCTGACATAGTCGTGAATGGATGGAAAATCATCGACAATACACTGACGCTATGGTGACATCCCTACATGGACTTCCAAGGACACGTACTTATGCAAGTCCTTGTATGACAGCTCATTACAGGAAGCTATCAAAGCAGGCACATGACCCCGAACATCCAAATCGCCTTAGACGCAATGAAGACCAATCTATCCACTCCACCACTCTCACCAACCCTATCATATGCAGATAACTCAGCATCTCCACCATGACCGATTCCCCCTCCACTTCCCACTGAGGATTCCATGGATTACTCCACTGACACCAGCAAATCAGAGCGTAACATCACACGAAGCCAAAGCATGTCCCCGAAGACTGACACTATGGGATATGACCGCTCCTGCTACACTACTTCTCCAGAACCTATGTAGGAAACATGACTATCGCATACGCTTCTATTATCTCACCCCTATGCTGTCTTCCATTTGATTACCCTGATGATCAACCTTCTTAATTCCCGAGTCATCATCAGCAAATGTATTATTAGTCACAACTTCTCTTGATTGACTTTTATAGTTTTATGATCCATTACCCTAGTAGATGTAAACTTCGGACTTCTCAACTTCGATGTCTTCTTAGTGAATGTATTATTAGATTACAATTACATATGTACTTTCCCCTCGTTCTGCTTCTCCCTTCCCCTCAAACGTTTTCTCTTTCTCCTTGGTTATTGGACTACAAGACTTGTAGTATAGTTTATGCACGGACTGCACTTATGCCTCATGTACGAGGAACTTCACTATGTAACTTCTATCACTTCATATAGTTAGAAAAAGAATCTGTATGTATCTAGATAGAATGTATATATAGCGAAGAGGCACTCTCATGGAAGCTTAGCTTCCATCCTCTTCAGTTACTCATCTACATAACTCCTAAGACACATTACCTTAGTGAGACATCTCTCACACCTTCACTGATTGACTTACTGTCAGAAGAAGAACCTCTGCATTACAGAGCTACCCACAAGTTAACCTCGCATTAGCGTTCTCTGCGAGACGCTATTCTCTCCCGTGAGTAAAAAATCTTATTTCTGCCTCATGTCTCGTAGTAGGATGGAATGATGGTCACACCCATTCTGGACTGAACCGGATGAGTATTGAATCGATATCAGGCATATCAACTTGCAAGGGTATGGAGAAGGCTGGAGAGTTGTCTCCCCTCAGTCCCTTCGGAATAGGACTTGTGTAGTCAGCTTCCCTTTGGGAAAACGTAAGTATCGTTCACGACGAAGAACTGCCAACCCATAGGGATAGGCACTCATTGCCCTTTGGGAATGAAGTCCTGCCGATAAGCACCTGTAACAGGACTTCTACCTCATCAAAAATGATTACTTTACTGTTCATGCATCATTCCTCTCACCACATATGAATGCTGATTATGGTTTTTCTCTGGGGCCAAAATTGTTAATAAGCTCAAGCTACTACAACAAATGCAGCACAATGCTGCCCTGTGGATTACAGATGCATTTTGCACTTCACCCTCTGGAGGCGTTGAGTCCCTTGCTGGGCTCATTCCTATACATCTCCACCTCAAAAAACTCACCAAGCATGCATGCTTGCAATACATCATGCTTCCTAAATCACATCCAATTCATACTCTCCTAAGTGCCAATAATGCTAAAGGAGCTCTCCCACATCCTAGGTCACTCAATCTTCTTTCAGAATGCAACAGAGCTACCATTCAAGGTCTCTTAGTTGATGCTGATGATATGCTTTTCAATGTCGATGAAAAATTTTCACCTCTCTATAATGCTAATTATCCTGGTTTACATTTACTAGACAATTTTGCTGATTGTTTCTCTTTCTTTGATTTTAATAGGTCAAGTCTTGAGGAACTCAGGAACCATTCATGAAAACTTGATGTGCATACCTTCTCTGCCCACTCATCCCCCAACACTGCCATCATTGTCACAGATGGCAGTGTTCCTAATGACTCTCAGTTACAAGCATCTGCTTGCTACCAAATCTGGCATACTGGTGCCCTTCTCCATTCTGTTTCCATTCCTTGTGGCCGATGCACTTTGTCTGAAGCTGAACTTGCTGCTCAACACTTTGGTTTATGCAAAGCACTAGCCTCATTTCCTGATGACATCACCAACTTCATCATTCTTACTGATCACCTACTGTCATCACATTGCTTATTGGACCCCTCTATACATGAAGGCCAATATCACTCAATAGCTGCCACTAATGCCCTACGCCCATGGCTAGAATGTTCTAGACTCCATAATATCGAGTTCTGGTACATCCCATCTAAATTCACCCTTTGCGATTGTAATGCAGCATCTGACAAACCTGGTCGATCATGTTGCCTTTTGTGAAAAGTCCACTTGACTGCCAAAATCAATCATTGACATGCTGGGTTGCACTCAAGCATCTCCATGTCATATCTCCAAAAAAAGGTCACTGACTCTTGTCTTAAAGAATGGCAACATATGTTTTGTACCAATACTCAATATCAGGGACATTCATTCCTTATGCTACATAGCAAAAACTTCCGAGATGACATCATACTACCTCAATATCACAATGGTGGCTCTTGGCTTAGAGAACTCCATGCCTCATACTCCATCAAATTGAGTGACATGCCTGTCACCAATTTCAACATAATCACACATGCTGTATGCACCATTACCAACCATGCTCCTATTGGGACTTATTGGTCCTGATTCTTTTCTAAAGAATCCACCTGTTGCCAATGTGGCTTCTGGATGGAATCTCGTGAACACATTGTTCTCGCATGCCCTCTATACATTCGAGAGGACAAACCTATATCCACATTCAAGGAACCCACTGATTTCCTTGAATACAATCCTCAAGCATTTGCGTTCAACTCTAATGCTCCACTACATAACCCTCCTCACACCATATGACAATGATGAGCTGGGCTTCACTTAAGCATCTCCTCATCACCATCTCCTCAGCCTATTCCTGCCACTCCTATATGACATACTGGGTTGTGTTACAATGTCTCTGTGTCAGTTCACCCATCTCTTTCACTTCCGCATGTATCAGGACTTCCATGTCTTGGTATTCCAGTAAGTTCATTCAAGCTTGACTATAATGTCTCCTCTCTTTCTCTGTAATAGCACTGTAGCTGCCATCACGTCTTCTATAGTTTTGCAAAAATGCTCTGATAGAAGTAAATAGTTTCTTCTTTTCATTTCATTTTGACTGGACTTTTCTAGCTAGTTTGTAATTAGTTAGGTGCAGACTGCAATCGAACACTGCATAATAAATTGTTAATTTAAAAAAAAAAAAAAAAAAAAAAAAAAC
>LSHD01008168.1:0-15440 GCA_001563735.1 Leucoagaricus sp. SymC.cos
TATAGTCATCTTTCAGACCCGGGGTTGGCTATCCTCCAGACTTTCACTCCCTCCTAGAAGTCAACTTGTATCCAGGTCGAGAGCTACTCCTCTTGAGGAAGCAGTCCACAATATAGAGGGGATTTGGAAGGCAGCTCTTGGAAGAGACAACGTTGTACGGACGTCGTGAGCTCCATTGTATGGAAACCCTTGCCAACAGAGGTTCCCCATTGGAAATGTCTGCCATGCGCCGATCAAGGTCAAGGTGGTTAGCTAGACTCACCGTCCCAGGATACTGACGATGTTCCAATTCCATCACGATCACGAACTTCCTTCATGTAACCAGTTACGTTGATAATAGGCTTCCCGATCACTGATAAGTTTAATCAGAGAAGCAGATCGTTGCTCAGGGACTCTGACTATTGAGTGTGAGAACATATTATGGACAATAACCAAAAAGGGCAGAAGCTACCGAGCTTCTTCCTTTTCTCATGTATTTATATACTACTCAATAGCACTACAGGCATATCAGGTAGTCTATGAAGATCTACGTCTACATGTAAATCCTCGGTTACACAGAAGATTGTATTTACGAATCTCCTCAGTCACAGCAAACTGAACCGAGTATTTTTATCTTTTCTAATAATAATCTAACTACCAAGTCGAACTAGTTTGGTTTAGCGGTGTTAGATCTAAATCATACTTCTGAGAGATTAGTATGAATATAGAAGACAAATATTTCTTTGATCAAGGAAACGATCAAAGAAGTGTCCTTTTGACATTTCTCCATATGATTGACAGGGCTGTCATTCTTACCCTGATCGACATTCTTCTATTCTTAGTCTTCTTCGTCTTCTGTCATTTCACTATCAGCGTCGTTGGTATATACAGTTGTGTTGGTAGTAGGGGAGGTGGTGGTAGAATACCTCAACTGTGATGATGAGGATGATGACAAATACGCTATAGGAATGTTCTCCCTTTCCGCAGCAATCAGGAGTTGTCACTGTCGCTCTTCTAGGGTGTTTCTTATCAGCTCGTCTTGCTGATATGTCTGATTCAGAACTCCTGTGATGATATGCTGGAGTAACATCGCTCCTTCCATGGTAAGGTAAGGATGAGTCCATTCCACTTTGGGGCGAGTAGGGTGGATGGGCTTCCAGCCATTGCTGAGAGCTGTTAGCGGTGCTGTGGGCAACATGCACACATATAGTCCGTTGAGCTCGTAGTGCTCATACAGCAGGTTGTGGTAAGCGTCTAATAGGATGTCGTTATAGGTTTGATCAGCTTTGCTCTCTACTGTGATGAGTGTTGGGATAGGTAGAGGTGGGGCAAAGTATGGTGTAGCCCTTCCGTGGATAATCCAGTGATACCAGTCAGGGTATTGCATTGATTGCTCAATAACTGCTTTGACCGTAACATTACTCTCTTCATTTATCGCGTTTTCTATAACGTGTTTCAATCCAATCGTTCTCCCTTCTCCTTCCAAGTTTCACTCCAAGATAGCTGGGGACAAGTATTGTTCCCGGGTGATGATGAGGGGGTGATTCAGTTGAGGGGGTCATACTGGAGGTAGAATGACATATTTGTCACTCCCTGTGTTGACTTCTCCGGTGGGGATGGGTCCTACTATTATGGAGTCATGACAGTATCGAAGCATGGTCTTGATGTGGAAGCATTCGATAGGATCACCAGCTTCCCAAGTTATAGTAGGCTGGATCGTCGTAGTACTCTCCATCGTCGAGCGAATAATCAGATATTCCATCATTTTGAGGTATCTCAAGGAGAGCCTCTCTCTCTGAATCGTATTGAGACGAAGGTGTAGTTGCTCTCCTGTTGAGGCTGGGGCTTGGCCTAGTATTGCTAAGGTAGCAGGGGTTTGCTCCTCATTGGCCTCGTCCTCTCGAGTTTCCTCCTCTTCCTCTCAGGTTCTGTCCTCTTCCTCTTGGGTTCTGTCCTCTTCCTCTTGGGTTCTGTCCTCTTCCTCTTGGGGTCTGTCCTCTTGTTGGGGCCTGTCCTCTTCCTCTTCCTCTTCCTCTTCCTTGTTCATTCCCTCTGGGTATCCCAGAAGCTCTTCCTGCAGGAGCACCTCTCCCTGGATGGGAATATGGCGGTGGAGGGGTGTGTCTGTCATTTGGTATGGTAATTCGAGCTGGCTGAGCTTGTGGGGGGTTTTGAAATCGAGTCCGACCACAGGAGGCCACATTGGGTCATGCAATATGTAATGGGCCATCTCGGATATCTGATTCCAGCGGGCTGAGGGTCGAAGTAGGATGGGGTCGTGGTGCAACTTCTACGGGGTTATGAGGCAGTATGTCTCTGGTTCCAATGTCATCATCACGCACTGAGCTATGACGGTTATGATGTTGTTCCTGACATCTTGGAATGGTTGGCTGGGTACTGATGGGATTGGGATCAACATGGGGTCATCCCATTGGGCTAGCAGGAGGTCCTGAAGGACGTCCACCAGTTCGACTTCTGTCAGCATTGATATCCACATGGGGAGGGTGAATATCTGGTCCTTGTATAGGAGCTCGAGGGGTTGGATGTACATCCTCAGTTGCTTGTAGAGGTTGTTCAAGGAGCCCGTTATGCCGAGGGTATCGGGGAAAGTCAAAAGTCGCTCCATAATTTGTTCTGCCTTGAAGGCCGAAGTAAGTACCGTAGTGTAGTTCTGCCAGAGAAATTCCTGGGTGAGTTTCCCGAATAGCTCTTTGAATCGGGTCGGAGAGTGAAATGCTAGCAAGCGCGGAGAGATGGAGGGATGAAAAGTGTGTGTGTGCGAGCAACATTCTCACATAATGTATGCTAAGAGCAGTTTGTGCCCTGTATTGGTTGACATGTTCAAGTATTTCTGGATCATCTGGTAAGTCGGTGTCCAGGATGAGATAGTCGTTCCAGTTAAGTCGTCGAAGGGTATACTGGAGAGAGGTATCAAGAACGAAGGCAGTTCCAGAGGGAGGTTTGACATGGCAGGGCTCTCCCCTGACATCGAATGTATAGTAGTGCCCTGAATCCTGTTGGTATCCAGGTACTGGGAGGGGTCTAAGGCGATCTGGGAGTGGGTGCGGGAAAGGGGTGGCATTTCGATTCATGCAAGACTGGGGTTCCTTGGGAGGTTTTGAGTGCTTTTATAAGTTTTGAGTATGTCGTCCACTCGAAGGAGATGTCTCTCTGGTTCCCAAGTGTTTTCCACATTTGGGTAGCCTATCCATTTCACTAGGAAGTGGTATTTCCCTTTTCGTATGCAGTGGTTCAGTATTGCTTCGACCTCGTACTGTTCTTGTTCTTCGATGAGATCTGGAAGTGGTCGTTCGTTGTGTTTCCCATATAAGGCATTTTCTTTATGGGGTAGGAGTAGGTTGGCATGGAACACATCGTGAATTTTCCAAGTCGGTGGAAGTTTCAGTTTGTAGTTGACAGGTGACAGTTGTCGAAGGATCAGAAAAGGTCCTTCTTTCCGCAGTCTTAGTTTTCACGATACTTCCTGGAGTGGAAGGTTCCGGGTGTCTAGCCAGACTTTGTCTCCTTCTCGGTATGGAGGGTTTCATCTATGTGTCATTTGTTTCTCCATTATTTGCCTTGCTTGTTGATGGGCTTGTAAAGCTCTTCTCCTAGCTTCCTGTAAGTTGTCGATTTTCTGGTTCGTTTGTGGATTGTTGGTAGGTGGTGTATCATTTGGTAGCGTCTTTAAGTCGTGACCATATAATAGTTGGTTTGGCGAGTGCATCCTGCCTGCATGCAGTCGATTATTGTGGGCTATTTTGTAAATCGCTAAATATTTCATCCAGTCATGTGGATTGTTTGCAGTGACGATTGCCAGATACATTTCTATCTCCTGGTTGTACCGTTTGGTAGTCCCATCCGTTCTGGGGTGGAACGCTGTTGAAAATGCTGGTTCTATTTTTAACTTCTGATAGAATGCTTTCATTGATCTTGATGTGAATCTTGGATCTTGATCGCTGATAACTTTGTCGGGTAGTCCGTATCTTCGATAGAGTGTGTCTATCAATAGTTGGGCTATCATTTCAGAAGTAGCTGTTTTTGTTGTAGGGGTTAAAATTACTCCCTTCATTAAGCCATGGTCTACTATGGCTAAAATAGCGTCCTTCCCATCCGAAATAGGTAGATCTGTTATTAGATCCATGGAAATTTGGGTGAATGGCCGCATTGTAGTGGGTGCGGGGATAGGTTGAAGTGGTGCCTTTTGAGGATTTCTTGTTATTTTATACATTTGGCACTTATCGCATCCTTTGATGTATTTGGTTATGTAGTCACACATTGCGGGCCAGTAGACATGTTTTTGAAGTGTTCGCAGGGTTTCTTTAATCCCTGGGTGTCCACTAGTGGTATGATCATGGGCTCACTGTAATAGGTGGCATCGTAAGGTCGTGTCGTTAGGTATAGCGATCTTCTTCCTAAAGTATGGTATCCCATCTTTTTCGCTTTCTGGTTCCACGTCTAGCAGGTCTCGATATTTGTGGATGTTGTTGAGGTCCTGTGAAGAGATGAGGTTTATCATTTCTTCGTCTAGCATCGTAATCTTCCAATTATCGCAGTCGTCTGGTGCGTAATCGGGTCTTCTGGATAAGGTGTCTGCTGCGCCATTCTTCTTTCTGGGTATATGCCAGATAGATATTTGAGGTTTGTATTCCTCAAGGGTTGCTCTCCATCGTCTTTGCCTTGGATTAAGGTCTTCTGGTTTTTGCCATCTGGTCAGGTTCTCGTGATCTGTCCAGACTATAAAAGGTTTTTGTGCTCCTAGTAAGTGATGTTGCCATGCTTTTAGGACATGTATGATGGTGAGTAGTTCTTGTTCTGAACAATGATAATTTCGTTCAGCTGGCATAAATGCTTGAGAATGGAAAGCGATGGGTTGTCGTTTTCCTGTGAGGTTCTTCTGATAGAGTATGGCTCCTGAGGCATATGCAGAGGCATCTGTCTCAACTTCGTAAGGTTTGTCGGGATTGGGTTTCATCAGAATCAGTCTTTCTTCAAACATCTTCTTCAGTTGTTCGAAACTCTGTTGATGTTTGGTTGTCCAGTAGAAGTTCTGCTTCGTGGACATCAATTTGTTTAGAGGGGCAGCATGTTTGGAGTAATTTCGAATGAATCTTCGATAGAAGTTGCAAAATCCAATGAACTTGCGAACATCTTTGGTCTTCGTTGGTGTAGGCCATCATTTGATTCCTTCAAGTTTTGCGTGGTCCATTTCAATTGCATTCAGTGTTACTATTGCTCCAAGGTATTCAACCTTTTGCTTGTTGAACTCGCATTTCGTGGGTTTCAAATACAAGTCGTTCTTCTGTAGGATTTCGAGTACTTGTGTCGTTAAGTGGCAAAGTTCTTCCTGGGTTTTCACATGGATAAGAATGTCATCCATATAAACCAATACTCCTCCTTTTTGCACTAATGGCTCGAATATTTTGTCCATCATGGCTTGAAATGTGGCAGGTGAATTGCACATTCCAAAGAACATGACTGTTGGTTCGAATAGTCCTCTCGGCGTTCTGAATGCCGCTTTCCAACGATCTTCAGGTTTTATTTGGATATTGTTATATCCTGTGCACACATCAAATTTGGTGAAATATTTTGATCCCTCAAGTTTGTCGAATAGAGTGGGAATCAATGGAATAGGATATGCATTCTTGCGCATGTGTGAGTTGAGGTACCTGTAATCTTGGCATGGTCACAGCTTTCTGTCTTTCTTTGATACAAAGAAGAAAGGTGAAGCCATCGGGGATTTCAATTCTTGGATATATCCTTTCTCGAGGTTTTCGTCTAGGAATTTATCGAGTTCATCCATTTCTTTTGGTGCGAGTTTGTAGTTTGGGAACGCTTTAGGTTTAAAGCTGTCGAGCAACTCGATCTCATGATCCCACTTTTGTTTGGGCGGAAATCTCTGTGATTCTTTTTCTGAAAAGACTTTCAAATAGGGGCGATACTCTGGTGGTATGAGTTTGAGTGGATCGCTTTCTTCTTTCTTTGAGAATTCTTGGGTGAGTGACATGGCAGTGTTGGTCTTCACATTGATTTGCTCTTCTTCTTGCCCTAAGAAATATATGATCTCGTCTTCAGATAGTTCGTTGAGATATTCATCCCATGTTGGAGGTGTTGAAAGGCAAAGTGTCTTGTTTTGCCAGTCAATGTCTGGGTTCATTTGTTCAAACCAGGGTATTCCTAGGAGTAAACAAGGTTCTCCTAAGTTTGCGATGTATGGTTCTATGACATGTTCTATGTTGTTGATAGTAACAGTCATTTGAGTTTGAGCAGTGATTTTTCCAGAATTTTCGGTGCCGTCTGCATTTCGGACTTTAATTTCTTTTGGCAGTCACTTGGTGGGTAATCTCCATTTGTGGATTAGGATTGGGTCTATAAAGTTGTTTGAGGCTCCTGAGTCGATTAAGGCGTGAGTATTGATGTTGGGGTCGGAAGGTAGATGGATTGTTAAGGGTATATGAAGGATTTGTTTCTTCGGAACAAGATGAATTTCATTTATTTCAATCTCATCGTCTTCTTCTCGTTCCTTTGAAAATTTGAGGAGTCATCATCTGAGTCTTCGCAATTATTGATGATGTGGCTTCCCAATTTTCGTGGGGTTCGAAACTTTTGTCTCTTATCCTTTCTCTTTCTTTTTCGATCATCTCTCTTTCGATCAACTTGTCATCTTCCTTGATCATAGTTAACCTTTCCTTTCCTTTCCTGGAGTGGACAATCTCGGGCCCAATGTCTTCCTTCTTTACATAAAAAGCATAGTCCTTGTTCACATAACCATTTGAGTTCTGGGGTGAACATCTTGTTAATCTCTTCTTTGAGTTTGTCTTTGGATTCACTGGTGGATTCGGAATATTCTGTTTCTGATTCCACTGATTTGCTTGGAGTTTCATCATTGTCGGTATATTCTCCGTTAAGGTTATTGATTCTCTCAATAAGGTCAACGTCCATGGGGCCATATCCTTTGGGATTAGACGTTGTTGGAGCGTGTGCATAAGGTCTGTAAGTTGATGCCTTTTGTCGATGAGAGTGAGTTTTCCTTTTAGAGCGATGAGTCCTCCTTCATGATTCCGGATAACTTCTTCTCATCCCCACATATGATTGTATGTGGTCCATTCCGCTAACCTGTCTGGTGGTGGTATAGAAGTTGTCGATATTATCGGCAATGGGGTTGAGTTGGCAGACTTGTTTATTGTAATAGGGGTCCAACCCTTGTAAGAAGAATACGATTTTGGTATGCTGATCTTGTATTCCTGAGGTAGTGGCGAGATTCTTAAATTGGTTGATGTAGTTCTCGATGGGCCTTCCATTTTGTCGTAGGTCCAATAACTCTGTGACTCCTCGTAAGTTGTTGCTGACATGTTTGAACGAGGTATCAAGGAAGTTATAGAACTCTGTTTCAGTTCCCACTGCGAATACGGGTGGTGTGCCAGTGGTGTGTGAGTGTATGTACGACTCTTTCCACTCGGTTGCTGGTCCTTCCATGCTAAGTAACGCATAGAGGATTCTCGACTCCGGTGCGAAATAGGTGTTAGGCTTCGCTGCGTAGAGCAGTTGTAAGTCATCTCTCCACCTAGGGTAATCAGATAATTCTCCAGTAAATGCTCGTGGAGTAGGGACTTTGGGGTCTCTATTCTGCACTGGAGGTTGTGCCATTGTAGAAGTTCGTGGTTTGGGTGAAGAACTGGGTGATCTGGAGTCTCTGGGGGCTTGATATGAATCGAAACTGGGGTTGGGCTTGACTGGATTGGGGATTTCCTTTGAGGTACTAGGGGTGTTGGTCTCTCGTTGTTTTCCTTTATCGACGGTGTTGGTGGGAGTGGTTGGTTGAGTATGCTTGGGGGAATTATGCTCTGATTCAATGAGTCCTGCGTCGATGAATGCGACAACTTGTCTTGTAAGTGTAGATTTTCTAAAGAGTGTTTGTTCCTCATTGGTGAGGGATAAGAACCAATTGAGTTTAACGAGTGTGTCGATGGAATCGGGGATATCTTTTTCAGGTTTCTCTTTTTCAGTTCCTTCACGAGTAAGCTTAATTTGTGAGGATCCAGATGGATAGAATCCTCCAGGTGGCATAGATAATGGGGTGGTAATTTTGTCAGTTTTAAGGTGTCATTAGTGGTTGTGTCGTCATCGTTACTGTCCTGTATATCATTTGGCGTGGTAGTGGTGTGGTGCGCAATGATGGTTGAGTGTTGGGGAATTGGGGTGTTGTTAATGAAGGGTGTTCGAGTCATTTGTTTTCTCTCTGGTAAACTCAGGTCAGAGGGGTTACTGCTCGATTATTTCAGAACCGGAGGCGTTTTCTCGTACAGTTCCCTTCCTATCGGTAGAAGGTCATGGCTCGTCATTCTCTCGTCCAGTGTAGAGCATTTGGAGGGCTTTTCAATCATTTTGCATCCAGTATAAAGCATTTGGACGTACTCCTTGCTTACTTACTTGTCCTTTGACAAGTGAGGAGCAACCTTGTCTCAATTTATCAGTCCTTAGGGATTGAGGGGTCCTTTCCGAATGTCGAGTGTTGGAGCGTCTCAGGATTGTTGACTACAATTCTCCTAAAAGTCTTCTGTGATCTAGCCGAAGAGGCTCTCTCTCCTACGATCCGTTGAGGAGTGGGGTTTGTTTGGCAGATCTCTTCTTATGCGCAGGTGTACCCTCTGCCTATCCTCCTTTACTGCAGGTTTCTCAGAGGTTGTACTTGCCACGGAACATCGTTAGCTTTCCGTACAATGGAATATTCCATACCAGCTTTCCCAAGGCCGGGTTCCAAGGGAGCTTCTACCCTAATGTTAGGGGTGCTTATCGCCAGTGGCCTGTTTGTATAGTCATCTTTCAGACCCGGGGTTGGCTATCCTCCAGACTTTCACTCCCTCCTAGAAGTCAACTTGTATCCAGGTCGAGAGCTACTCCTCTTGAGGAAGCAGTCCACAATATAGAGGGGATTTGGAAGGCAGCTCTTGGAAGAGACGACGTTGTACAGACGTCGTGAGCTCCATTGTACGGAAACCCTTGCCAACAGAGGTTCCCCATTGGAAACGTCTGCCATGCACCAATCAAGGTCAAGGTGGTTAGCTAGACTCACCATCCCAGGATACTGACGATGTTCCAATTCTGTCACGATCGCGAACTTCCTTCATGTAACCAGTTACGTTGATAATAGGCTTCCTGATCACTGATAAGTTTAATCAGAGAAGCAGATTGTCACTCAGGGACTCTGACTATTGAGTGTGAGAATGTATTATGGATGATAACTGAAAAGGGTAGAAGCTACCAAGCTTCTTCCTTTTCTCATGTATTTATATACTACTCAATAGCACTACAGGCATATCAGGTAGTCTACAAAGATCTACATCTACATGTAAATTCTCGGTTACGTGGAAGATCATATCTACGAATCTCCTCGGTCACAGCGAACTGAACTGAGTATTTTTATCTTTTCTAATAATAATCTAACTACCAAGTCAAACTAGTTTGGTTTAGCGGTGTTAGATCTAAATCATACTTCTGAGAGATTAGTACGAATATAGAAGACAAATATTTCTTTGATCAAGGAAACGATTAAAGAAGTGTCCTTTTGACATTTCTCCATACGATTGACAGGGCTGTCATTCTTACCCTGATCGACATTCTTCTATTCCTAGTCTTCTTTGTCTTCTGTCATTTCACTATCAGCGTCGTTGGTATATATGGTTGTGTCAGTAGTAGGGGAGGTGGTGGTAGAATACCTCGACTGTGATGATGAGGATGATGACGAATATGCTATAGGAATGTTCTCCCTTTCCGCAGTGATCAGGAGTTGTCACTGTCGCTCTTCTAGGGTGTTTCTTATCAGCTCGTCTTGCTGATATGTCTGATTCAGAACTCCTGCGATGATATGCTGGAGTAACGTCGCTCCTTCCATGGTAAGGTAAGGATGAGTCCATTCCACTTCGGGGCGAGTAGGGTGGATGGGCTTCCAGCCGTTGCTGAGAGCTGTTAGCGGTGCTGTGGGCAACGTGCACACATATAGTCTGTTGAGCTCGTAGTGCTCATATGGTGGGTTGTGGTAAGCATCTAATAGGATGTCGTTATAGGTTTGATCAGCTTCGCTCTCTACTACAATGAGTGTTGGGATAGGTAGAGGTGGGGCAAAGTATGGTGTAGCGCTTCCGTGGATAATCCAGTGATACCGGTCAGGGTATTGCATTGATTGCTCAATAACCGCTTTGACCATAACAGTTAGTTTCTCCATACAATCCCATAGTTATAGTACTTATTTAAAATAAACTATTAGATGCATGTGGGACTCTCTGTTCATCAATCACTAGTGTGTGCAAAGGTGGAGAGAGTCCTCTGGAAGGCTATTTTCAGAACTGCTCTTCTGATGGAACCACTTCACATCTCACTTTCTGGAGTGTGGAGTGAGCTGAATTCTATCACAGCAGGTGTTGATGAACTGTTGTGTATGCTTATATTCTATATATACTGTAGTCTCTTATTTATATTTTACTAGTGACTGTTCGTGTAGCCAATAACTTTCAATATCCAAAAATCATTGAGGTGAGCTGTAACATTCTTTATTATCCAGTTTCTTGTATTGATAAAATCTTCTCAGGTCATACCAGAGACTCAACCAAATCATGAGACTACCTCAGCCACCATCTCATCTATGGATCAGCTAACTCAGTCCACTGAATTACCCCTTATTCCAGAATTGACTGGTCTATCTGGTACATTCTTTAACACTGCTCCTACAAGTGATGCATCTCTGAACATTGATGCACTGGAGCTCATTAACTTTCATAAACTTGTTGAGGATGCACCATCTATATATAGCACTATTGCTACTCCTGGTGTCACCACTCATCTTGATTTGACTCCTTTGGACTCCTATGACAATCTATGTGGCTCTACTAATAGTGTTGAAGCTGGTATGTCATTCCAGACACTGTTGCTCCTATATCTACTGATGATATGACTTCAGATGCTACTACACCCTCTGACATTTCTATTTTCTCTAATATCCCTGTCTCTGATATCACTATCTTTTCTGATACTACTATCTCCAACATCACTATTCCTGACGTCACCATCTCTTCTAATACTACTATTCCTGACATCACTACCTCATCTGATGTCACCATCCCTTTTGATATCTCTGTCTCTGACATTGCTATCTCATCCTCCACTCCTACTTCCACCAACACTTCTGAATCTACAGAGACTGCTAGGAAGCAGTCAGCTTCCTGCAAAGATCAGTCGATGTTATGTGGACAATTTTATACTAGTCTTGCAGATGCTATAAACCAGACTGCCAACTCTGCCACACCACTTGTTGACTACAGAATCAATTCTCGACATAGATCTCATGAGCAAAAGCCTGTAAACAAGTTTACCTTTAGTGGTATAACATTGTTGAAATAAAAGACAAGTCCATCTCCTCAACCAGAGTCTGCAAAACGTCTAAAACTAGGTCTTGAAGATGATGAGATGGATGTTGATGGAGATAGTGATGTGGATGGCTTGGATGAGCTTGAGAGTGAAGAAGACCAGGAGACAGGAAGTTTAAGTGAAGAAGAAGAAGCTAGTGGTGATATGTATTCACGTGCTGACCAGGTATGATAATTTTTTATCTGAGTATTTCTATTCTTAATGTAAACTTAACAGGATATCTGGAAATATGATGTTCTTCCTGAGTATAGCCTAGATAAGGTGAGTATGTTTATATAGATAACATTTCTCCTTGCTCACAATAATCTCTCAGCTGAAGGCTTTTTATCCTTTTATGATGTATGATTTGCAAACTCAAGCTAAAGTTTTGTGGACCCCTGTTGCTCATGTATGTTTTAATATTTTTAGTTTTCTATTTCTGACAGTATAAACTATTAGACTTCTGAGCATCTGAAATGGCTTGACAAGCTTGGAGCAGCACTCCCTCTTATTGAAGACCATTGGACATTGGATGAGAATCCATATGTTCATAAGATGTCTATTTCTGAATACAACAAGTGCTCCTCTGATGCTAAAAATAGTCTTTTTGCCCAACGTCATATTGTTCTCTGGGAGGATGATGAGGCCCAGATTGAGGCCTATGATTTTGATGCACGTTTGATGGAAGAGATTGGAGGAGGAGACCCTCTTCAAACATTTACTATCCATGGTGAGTGTTAACAGATAATAAATCTTGACCTAGATGCTAACTGGTACAGATTTCTCACACAAGTGCTCAGATCCATCCTCCTATTCTGAACGAGAGTTTCAGCTCCCACTCTCAGTTCTTACTGAAAATGCAGCAGCAGCAGACAAGACAGGGTCTGGACGGATTTTGAATGCAATATCTATTCCAAATCTCAATCTTCCTGGACACAATGGTGAAAATGTCCTTGCAAGTAGCTGGTATGCATGGAGGACATCCAGTGGCCTTCCATTCCTTCCTCGTACTGAACAATATCCTTTCTCTACTCTGGAATGGTGTCTTGCAAGTACTGCAGGTGCCTGGACTAATTTTCACATTGATAGTAATGGGCTTGCCATACGTGTTCATGTGATTTCTGATGCCAAGTTATGGATTATTGCAGAGCCTAGGCCACACGCTTCATTCAAGAAGTGTGATTTCCAGTGCTATATTGAATGCTGGGATGGGTCTTCACTCAACCTTGCTGATTTCATTCTGATTCCTATTCTCTTGCATCCTGGTATTACCTTGTGAGTACTTTCATCTATCTAGTTCTATCTCTGACTTTGGATGACAGGATTATGAAACCTCTCACTCTCCATGCTGTTGTCACAACATCACACTGTGTAGCATTGGGTGACCAATTCTATCACAATGGCACACTTCGTGACTCTATCTATGGATATTACCACACATTCATCTCATCCGAAACACTCACAAATGTGGATCATAGCCAAGCTGCTCATCAACAATTCCACCGTATGCTTGGACTTGTTTATTCAAGATATATTCTTCGCAGTGAATATCAAGGTGTGTATATTTTTGTATTAATACTAATTTATTGCTAATATCTATTAAGGTGCTGCATCTGCTTATCCTCCCTCTCTCATTTGCCACACACTTGACTTGTCATCATCTGAGAGCATTTTGGACACTGTCCACTTATGTGTTCTCCTCGAGCTGGGTGGAGCTGTATACCAGCCTACATACGAGTTTCAGCTAGGTGAAGCATTTGGCCCCAAAATATGGGACAATATCATGGCTGCACGGAGCATGGCATGAGATGTTATCGCTTGGGTTGAGGCTAATATAGTGACCACACTTGAGGACAAGATTGTCTCATTCTTTGAGCATATCTATTATCCTCAGATGTGTCACATTATAGCCTGTCTTTCTGTTGGTCTTCAAGAACGCCAAACAACATCTGCTACCTTACATACCCTCAATCCATCTCTCAAGCAGTTCACTCGAAATGTTGGTCTAATCATAGACAACATTGAGCAGTATGAAGCTGGTCAAAGACAGTATGACATGTGGATCTCACAGCATTTAACATCTGTGAATACTGGGTATGTCTTGAAACCTCTGGATGATTACAAGTTCTATTTGAAGGCCTCTGAAGACTGGAAATGGGATGGTGAGATGATATTTTCTTATTTAATAGCAGTAATTAATTCTTGACTAGGTATACGAAGACCTGGAGCTTCAAAGGTTGAATATTTTCCACAATCTGTTGTTGCTAAGCTAGATCAGAAGATAAAACAGGTTTAGTGTAGTGCTGAATTAGTACTCTATGTTGTATGATCTATTTTTGGAAATGTATTGAAATTTGGGTTTGCATTTATATATGTATACAGCTGAGTTTTACGTCTTTGTTTAAAAAGAAATATAAAACTTGAATGGCTTCTCACATCTTGCCCTCACACCATAACCCCACTCCTTATCTCTTCACCTCAGACAACTATGCCACCCCATATGACAGCTCCAACACATCAAAAGAGTACTGAAATAGGGAAACCTCAATATCATCCATCAGGTCTCCTTCTCCTCTGTTATTTTATAATATTCTATGATCTTTCTGATAAAATTAATTATAGGCCATTCACGATGACCAAATACAGGACAACGCATGCAACGAGTAGCAGAAACAGCTGATATAGTAGCAGGCAGAAGTGAAAAACAGACTCGAAGACCTATTACTACCAACATCTCTGAAAGTACTTCAGTCAATCCTATGGCCCCACGTCCACAGAAAAGACACAAAGCTCAAGCTAATCCAGCTCCTCCACATCAAGTACACAACATCTCCTTCAATACTAGTATTCCTATGCCTGATCGTAATCTTAGACCTGTTAGTACTCAAGTCTTTATCTTTTCTCTTTACTGATATATGCATATTAGCCTATTATACCTCAGCTCAATAATCCAAGCCCTCTCCGTAAGCTGTTTATTATTTATCTGGCTCACAAAATAATAGCCTTACAGGTTCATTGCATGTGAACAACAATCAGCATGCTAAAATAAATATTTCCTCTCATGTTTCCACTTCTACTCTTCAACAAGAACTTCAACCTGCTTCCACTCACATGTTTCGATCCCACCAATCTAAATTTGCCATATCTCCTCCCCCTCCTCAAGGTTCTTTTCATGTGACAATAACTTATACAACACTTCTGACCAGCTAAAATATAGATGTATACAGCAATGAGGACAGAGAAGTTATGGGAAGTGATGTTGAAGATGAGCCATTGCCTGAATCAAGTATGTTCTTATTTTTTCATTAATTTCACATCTCACAGGAGCTTGTGATAGACCACCACTATAACTACTCTCAAGATAGTATGTGTTATCTGTCATTTTTTACCAGAATCTAATCTGTTGTTTAGGAGCTAGTTCACCCTCCATGGGTGATGTTTTGGCCACACATAGAGAGCGAAATCAACCTGTACACCCTCCTGCTCCTGAACGTCTATCTGCAGCTGCTGAAAAGCAAAGTATACTTGTTGAAGATGGAGCTCCACTTCTTGACAGCTCAGAAGAAGAGATTGACTCTGGAGATGAAAAAATTGGACTAGTGCCAGAGAAGAAACGTGCAGCTAGAAACTCAAAACGTGATCCAAATACTGAACCAACACCACAGGAAATAGCATTTTATAATCGCACTCCTTACTACCCTGCTCTTGAAGAAGCCAAGTTGGCCTTTCGAAGGTACTTGGTTGTTGTTGAAGGCTTTCCCCTTCGCAAGTACCACTTAGATGCTGCTGGAGAGTGTTTGAAAAGAGTAATCACACGAATGGCTAGTGAGGGTGCCAATGTTGCAGGTATTTTCATTACTTCTCCTTATTTCTCCTGCTCATATAAGGCTCACTCAGTTGATGGGATAACTCGTGACATGAAATGCTTGGTGCATATTTTATTCTATATATAACAAACACTTCTAATATGTGGTTAGATATCCCAAGAGGCTTCAACACATCGCTCTCCCACCAAGCGTCGTGCAAAAGAACTTGTCAAGAAACACTATGAGTATCTTTTG